>JAJKFI010032898.1:0-18619 GCA_029204185.1 Lerista edwardsae | reverse complement strand
TAGATAGATAGATAGATAGATAGATAGATAGATAGATAGATAGATAGGTCAAATTGCCCTAAGGTTGGCCCTAGCAAATGGACTGTGTGGGACACACGTGCTTTGCAAGTGCTCACTTGGTCCAAGCAGTGGCTCTTCCACAGTGGTACTATGTCGAGTGGCTTGACACAGTACTGCCTGGGAGTGATCTCTCTGGCAAGTGCCGCAGTCAATCAATCAATCAACAGGTACTTATATACCGCTTTTCGACATGAAGTTCACAAAGCGGTTTACAGGCAAATAGTAATAATAATAAAATTAAATGGCTCCCTGTCCCATAGGGCTCACAATCGTAAAAAAAAAAAAAAAAGGCAAACCACCAGCTACAGCCACTAGAAAGACTGCGCAGGGGTGAAGAGGGACAATTACTCTCCCCCTGCTAAACATAAGAGAAACACCACTTGGAAAAGTGCCTCTTGCCCAGTTAGCAGGGGTAACTGCTAGTCTTCCAGCCTAGCATCTTCCAGCCTTAGGAGCAGGGCCCAGTTTGGCCCAATTGGTCAAATAAGCTTAAGCCAGCCCTGCTCCCTCAAACTCAGCTTTTTACAGTGGCACTGCTGCATCTTCAAAAGGAGAAAATCTTTCAAAAGTTCCACTGCCGCAAATGAATAGGACTGGGAAAGTTGGGTCCACACCAATAAGCCTGTCTGGCCCTTCCTTTTCTGGAATTTTTTGGGATCAGCAAGAGTGAGCCAAGGCCAATGCAGTATTAGGGGCAGAAAGGGGCACAATCAAGTGCATTGTGTGAAGGTCCCATCCCACCTGCCCCACCGCTCCACTGTCCAGTGTGGACATTATCTACTTTGGTGCGTGTCATCTTACTGCTGCCAGTGGGATGGTGCAGGCCGTCTCGCTAGCATCCCTATTTTCGCAACGTGCTTTACAGCACATTTGCAAATATGTACACCATTGGCCGTGGTCACTGCATTGGCCCAAGAAGAGAATAGGAATTGTGCCATACTTCACCTTACTAGTGAACCACTAGAGTGCCAAGGAAATGAGGAAGTTAATAACTCTTCAGAAATTATAAGCGCCATCACCTAGTACATGCCTTGGACGTCTTGCACATTGAATGATAATTACTTTCTGCCAAGTGTAAAATCACTTTATGATAACCATCATGTGTTACTACTTTCTGATTTCCTTTTCCAGATACCTCCCAGTGTTGAAGAGGAAACACTCAGACCACAACGATATATTCTTTAAAAAAGTACTATTATTAATATAAAGTTATAGGAACACTTTATAATACACACAGTACAATATGCAACCACTGTTTTTCCCTGTGAATTTTATTGAGAAGGATGATCTAGACATTGTCATTGATCTGTTTTGTGATCTGTGTAACATTGAGAGTACAATTCTAACGTGGAGTTAGGCTGGCACATTTAGGCCAACAAAGTTTGACCGGCACAAAGGCCACTGTAAATAGTGTTTGGACCACTCTTGGAATCAGGGAGGATGGCACACATCTGTGTGCTGGCACATCTGTGCTTCAGTTCCGGGTGCATGACAACAGGATGCAAGCATCTTGTTGTCTCGTGCCTACCTTGGGCACCTGGTGGGCCGCTGTGAGGTACAGGAAGCTGGACTAGATGGGCCTTTGGCCTGATCCAGTGGGGCTCTTCTTATGTTCTTTTGAGTGGTCGAAACATACTACCATACATTACCATACCATACATTGACCTTTATTGGCATTATAAAAGAACAATAATATAGAAATAGATAAAAAGTAAAATATAAAATATAGAGTTGATCAAAACCTTCACTTGGTCATAGAAACCATATTCTTGGAGCGACCACGTCTAGATAATACATCTCTTAGGAAGGAAGATACTTGTGTTAAAACTAGCATAGATCGAGAATCCAGTAAAAAAGTTACCAAATGTTCATCAGAAAGACCAGATAAGTGTCCCATAAGTGGGCTTAGATATTTCAATCTGATATCTTCATACAGGGGGCAGTATAAAAAAGTATGGTACAAAGAATCTCCTACCCCCATTGGGCAATGACATATAGAAGAGAGCTGCTGGGTACTAGTAAATTTAGCCTCAAGTTGATACGAAGGAAATACATTACAACGGGCCAGGGATAAGGCTCTTCTAAGGTTAGGATCGTGCAATAATGTGAAATAAGCAGGAACTTGGCCAAACACACAAGACAGATGGAATTTAAGTGGCGAGCATGTCTTGTTAGCATCAGTTGAGAGCTCTTGACTTTCAATATCTTTTAATCTTTGGATGATAATCTGCCTGGCTCTTAATGTATCATAATTACCCAATAAATGGGGGGAAAGACCAATACTGGTAAGCCTCTGAATAAGAAGCCGAAAGCTGGTAGATTCCCAGGAGTCAGCTAATAACGCTTGCAAAATGGGGACTGAGCCCGCTCTATAACAAACTCCCACCCAGAAACTTATAAAATAACGACAAGCTGTATGTTCAATCCTATATTGGCCAGCTTCTAAACAAAGGGCTGCATACGAGACGCAATGCGCCAATCCAAAAATGTTATAAAGGAAAGTCGACTGAATCCTTTCGACTTCCTTATTGAAACTGGGCAGCCAAATTGAAACTCCATATAGGAGCTGTGCCAAGATTTTCGCATTAAAAATGCGTAGAGCTGCCGGAATATATGAGTTGCCTCTCAGATAAAAAAACCGCAAAGCTGATTGAGCTGTTAAATCGGCCGTTTTAATCGCTGCATTGCATTGATGGACCCAGGAAAGCTTATACTGAAAAATTACCCCTAAGTACTTAAAAGATTCCACCTGTTGAATCGCTTTACCATGGAAAACCCAAGAACGGTACCTCCAAGATCTTTCAAAAACCATAATTTTAGATTTAGAATAGTTTAAGTGGAGGTCATTTTTAGACAGATACTGAATACAGCCTTCTATCAGTCATCTAAGTCCGACTCGGGTTTGGGACAACAAAATCATATCATCAGCGTACAACGGGAGAGGAATGGATCGATTGTTAAGTTTGGGGCAGTGAGAGTCAATAGAGGCAAGATATAAAGACAGATCATTGATAAAAAGGTTGAACAGGGTTGGGGCAAGGACACAGCCCTGCTTCACACCTTTATTGGTGTTAAATTTGTCAGAAAGATTGGCAGTGGTGTTTAATCTAATTTGGCTGGTGGTGTCAGTGTAGAGACTCTTAATTAGTAACAGGAGTCTGGAGTCTACTGGAAGATCAGCAAGTTTGGACCAAAGCTTTGATCTGTTGACCGAATCAAAGGCAGCCTTCAAATCTAAAAAGGCTACATATAATCTAGAGTGGGGCTTAGAAAGTTGTTTTTCAGACAAATGGGTCAATATTAAACAATGGTTCATCACTGATCTACCAGCTCTAAATCCTCCTTGTTCATCTCCTAATATATTGTTATCAGCTATCCAAGAAGAGAGTCTATTAAGAAGGTAAAGAGCATACAATTTCCCTGGGACAGATAGGAGACTGATGGGTCTATAGTTAGATGGTAAATTTCTGTCATCTTTTTTAAATATTGGTATTATCACTGACTGTTTCCAAGAGACAGGCATAATTCCTGTACTATTAATCCATGTAAATAATGGAGCAAGAATAGTAGCCCACAATATGGGGGCAGCCTTAATCATGTCAGGAGGAATGTTATCCGAGCCAGAGGCTTTACCACTCTTTAGGTGCCCAATTAATGTAATAATCTCCTCCACAGTGACCGAAGGCCATTGAGGTACTTCAGATGGTATACAAAAATGGGAAGGTTCTAAAACATTCCTGTCAAAAAACAAACTCTGAAAATGAGCAATCCATATAGTGGCCGGGATGTTGGTGGTCTCGTTGGAGGGGGAAAAATATCCACCAATTATTCTCAAAAAGAGCTTAGAATTGTTAGATGTCACTGCTTTCTCTAGCCGTCTCCAGTTAGCTAAGGCAATTTGATGGTCACGAAGATTGTTAGCCTCCTTCAAGCGCTTTTTAGCATCAAAATAGCAGGTCAGCAAATTGGAATTTCGGCTGGATCTATACTCATAGTAGATCTGGCGCAGTTCCTGCTTCACAGCTTTGCATGAGGCATTATATTGCTGTGAATCATTAGGAAACTTAAGACATCTTGAATTACAGTGCTGCTGGCCCACCAATGACACTAGTTGCAATAAAATTGCCTCATAATGCAACAGCGGTGTGGTTATAGAGACATTAAAGAAGACGCCTTCTGGAGCAGCATAATCATCAACAAAGGATAAAAAGGTGGATCTAGTCTTCTCATCCCATTTTATCCTGATGGGCGGGGCTTGAAACAAATTGAGCAATGGAGCTTGAACAGGGTTAAAAGGATTAAATTTTAAATTAAAAGAACAGCTAATCGGAAGGTGATCATACTTTACGGTGTCCCTTGTGCGGGTCAAGCTTTGCTGGCCTAACTGTGCTGGCCTAACTCCCCATTAGGATTGGGCTGTTAACTTCGCCCAGTTAATGTCTTGAGTGCCTCCTTCACATCTTTGTTTCTCAGAGAATATATCATTGGATTCACAACTGGGGTTACCACTCCATAAAGGAGACTTACCAACTTGTCTTTGTCCAGAGAATAGGATGAGGTGGGCCTGATATATGTGTAGATAACTGTGGAAAAGTAAAAACTGACAACAATGAGGTGGGAGGAACATGTTGAGAACGCTTTCTTCTTCCCTTCCGTGGAGCGGATTCTGAATATAGCTCTCATGATAAAGAGGTATGATGTGAGAGTAAGCCCACATGTAAGGATTGCAAAGACCACATCTGCCAGAGAAGCCATTGTCTCATTCAGGCTGGTGTCTGAGCAAGAGAGCTTCAAAAGTGGGGGGAAATCACAGAAGTAATGGTTGATGATGTTGGAGTTGCAGAATGACAGCTGAAGGACGAGACCAGCATGAACGGCAGAATTGATCATTCCTACAACCCACATGCTAGCAGCTATGCCAACACACACTTCCTTCCTCATGATGAGTGTGTACTGCAAAGGGTGGCAGATGGCAGCATAGCGGTCAAAAGCCATAAATGTGAGGATGAGTAGTTCTGTCACCAGTGCCCAAATGAAGAGGAAGAACTGTGCGATGCATCCATAGAAAGAGATGGCTTTTCTGTGAGTGAAAAGAGTCTGGAGCATTTTGGGCATTGTAACTGAGATAGACAAAACATTCACTAATGACAAATTGATGAGCAAAAAGTACATAGGTGTGTGGAGTTTCTTGCATGTACAAATGGCAAGGATGAGGAGGAAGTTACCAATGAGAGCCGTAGCATAGATAAAACTGAATACCACAAAGAGAAGTGTCTGAAGTCCTGGAGAATGTGTTAGGCCGACCAGTACAAATTCCGTAACGGACTGGTTTTGAATAGAGTTGGCGACCTAGACAGATAATTTGTGTTACATTGAGTCAGTTATTAAAATATATTATTGCTTTCTCTTTCTCTTCCTCTTTCTTTCACACCCACCTGCATATTAATCCACAATAGTCTTTTGGAGCAAAAGCAAATAATTTAGCATCCGTTGACCTAACAGGCCATTAGATAGCTTGCTGTTGCTGAACTTGTTGACTGGAAGGTTGGCAGTTCGAGACTGCATGACGGAGTGAGCTCCCCTCGCTTGTCCCAGCTCCTGCCAACCTAGCAGTTCGAAAGCACCTAAAAATGAAAGTAGCTAAATAGGTACCACTTTGGTGGGAAGGTAACAGCGTATAGTCATGCTGGCCACATGACCACGGAAGCTTGTCCTCGGACAAACGCTGGCTCTACAGGCTTAGAAACGGAGATGAGCACCACCCCCTACAGTCAGTCACGACTAGACCATTCAGTCATGGGGAAATTTTTACCTTTTTATGAAATCACATTGTACTTTTATGTTCTCCGTAAGCTGCCTTGGACATTTGCTTTGGCATGGGAAAGGCAGAGTATAAATTTGTCAAATAAATAACATAAACTTTCCAGCACCGGGGTAAGAGCAACGTAGCTCTGAGGTAAGGGAATAAATATTCCCTTCGCTTGAGGAGGTGTTCATGACTGCCCCCCCCACTGCAGGATGCAGCACATGCCACATTGGCATAGCTAGGTCAGTGCTGGGAAGTTGGTTAGGATTGTGCCCTTAATTTTCCCATTTCCCCCCACTAAATTCCTCTCTTCATCTTTGTAATGTTGATTCAATTTAAGTGGTTATTTCCAGTATTGGTTTATTAACAAATGTCATGAAATTCAGTGGATTCCCACCCCCCTTAATAGTGAGTTTCCATGTCTTGCAGAATGGAATTAGGATGAAGGAAAGTAATGACATCAAAACTCACCTTCATTTCTATATTTTCTGTTCCTGCTCAAAGCTCTCCTCCTTCTTATGGTGTTGAATTATATTCTGCTTGGAATCTGGTAGCTCAAAAATACAAGTGCTGATCTGAGTTTTGTCAGTCTAGAGTCTGATAAGGAGTCACTTCCTGTTTTAGGCAGACTCATTTCTGAACCAAGGCAGTCATCAGCTTTGCAACCATGAACAAACAATGATTCTCCTGGGAGAAAGACCATTGAGGTGCCACTGGAATGGGACTAATTACTATAGTATCTAGATTGGCGAACGTTTTCCAAATACATATTAGAATCTAATGTATCCATTTTGATTGTCTTTTGAAAAGATGTTCTATTCTTTCTACATCTTCTACATACTAGAACACGCTAGAGGTCAAATCCTATCCTCAAAATACATCAGTATATGTTCCAACAGATCTTTATCTGCTTCCACCAATCAGTCCTGAAGAATTTGAGCAAATGGGGTAACCACAAATATTTTTTTCTTTAACTGCGTGGAGATGGCTTACTGGGTTAAATTTTCATGTTTGAGAAATCTTGTGGTCTTGTCCATGATTACTTAATGTTAAATATCACTGTAATCACTGGGGTTTGCTTCTTGGAAAATATGTTTAGGATTCTAGCGTGGAAGTAAGCTTTGGTCTTCAAGTTAAGGGCAAGAGAGTTCAGCTGGGGGTTTGCAAAATAGTGCTATTTGGTTATGCTCTATTGCAGGTATGCGCACCAAACCCAACACACGCGTGCCTTGCGGCCTGGTGACAAACACTACGGGGGTCAGGCCCCCCCATTACCCCCGAGGGTGGGGGCGCACAGGGGTCCCCACGTGAAAACAGTCAAAACTGGCCTAAATCGTCCACGAATCCATAGTTTCCGTGGTCGCCGATACGAGCGGTGACGCTTCTGACACAGTTGGAGTCTGGGTTGCCCCCTCGGCGTGGGGGGCAAAAGGGGCACGAAATAAAATGTCTGCCATGCCCTGCTGGAATGCCTGGAGGGATTGGCACCACACTTGGCACGCGCACGCCTTGCAGCCTGGCGACAAACACTGTGGGGAGTCTCACCCCCCAGCAGCCCCAGGGGTGGGGGTGCATGGGGGTCCTGCATGAAAATGGTCAAAAACGGCAGAAATCGGAGTCGAGCCCGTAGTTTCCAGGGTCGCCGAGACGAGCAGCGGTGTTCCCGAAGCCGTTGGAGTCCGGGTTTGGCCCCGTCGGCCTGGGGGTGTCACCCCCGTGACCACCCTGCTGCCTCGAACCAGGGACGGGGGGCTTACTTGGCCACAGGGGGCCGCGGGTGGATGTTTAAGAAGCCTGGTGTCAAACCCCAAGGGAGTTGAAGGCAGCACATCTGGCACAAGGAAGCCTGGCCGAACTCAGGGAACTTGCAAGCAGCCTGGGGTGACTCTTTGTGTAGAAGCGAGATCTTGCAAAGGACCAGCCCAGTCTCACAAGAACTGGGCCTGGCAATGAGACATGAAGGGGAGGAGCTCGGGGAGGCTGGTCTGGAGCTCATAAGGAGCTCAGACAGCAGAGGGAGAAGTCGCACCTCCAAGGGATGGAGAAGGGAGGTAGAGGGGCAAACCATGTCTGAGTGGGAGGTTGCCCCACTCTGGTCCTCACCTTCCCCCAGCCTTGATGGGGCAGCTCAAGCCCCGCTCCTTGGGGGGTCCCCCGGCCCTGGAGGTCCTGGAGTTCCAGGCAAGCAGCCGGCCTTGCGTCAGTGAATCCAGCATCCCCTGAGAGGCAGCTCGATATTCTTGGGCCTGGCCGTGGAGACCCCCAACCCTCTTACCCTGAGACCAGCTAGGCCAGCCCCACTCCAGCCACCCGAGGGACTCACAACCGACTGGGACCCCACAAGTCGTGGACTCCGACCCGGCTCAACCCACTGCCATTGCCACCAATCGTGCCGAGAAGGGGCCTTTTGGAAGGAAAGCACCCCTTGGACTGAACCCCATGCCCCAGCCACTTTGTATGGACTATTGGGGGTCCCCGTGAAGTCACGGGCCCCCATGAATGTCAAATCGTTGACCCAAATAAACCAGTCATGTCGAACCTCTACCACCTCACAGGTAATTCTTGCCATGACTTGTGCTCTCGGTCCCCCCTAGCCCCCTGCACCCCTGGACCCAGCATGGAGATGACAGGGGGTGAGAACGGGTGAAAAATAAAATGCCCAAAATGACCGACATTAATATGCGTGTATGTATGTTCCAGCATAACTCTGGAATGCCTGGGGCAATTTACACCAAGCTTGGTACACATATGCCTTGTGGCCTGGCGACAAACGCTGCAGGGGTACGGCCCCCCCAGCACCCCAGAGGTGGGGGTGCATAGGGGGCACCACGTAAAAATGATCAAAATCGGCCAATATCGGCATCGGATCTGTAGTTTACAGGGTTGCCAAGACAAGTGGCGATGCTTCCAATGCTGTTGCATTCTGGGTTCGGTCCCTTCAGTGTGGGGTGCAAGATGGGGTACAAAATGAACTGTCCACAATGACCTGTTGGGAAAATTTGTTACCCAGGCAACGCCGGGTAACAAAAAACTAGGATATACAGTACATAAGTATACCGCCTTGCCAAAAGGCTGTTTGTTTTTTACCTGCAATAGCAGAACATACAACTTCATACCTGCTAATATGACGCAGGATACCATCTACTGCCTTAGTCGCCTTGCAGTCATCCTGCCCCCTAGTCCTGAGACCCTATGTACCAAGCGCAGCGTACAACTTGATTCCTCCTGTGTTTCTGAAGTAAAGCTACTTAGTAAAGCTGAATATGTTTCTTTGGCATAGGGGTCCCTGCCTTAACTGTAAATAATGCACGTCAACTTAGTAAACTAGCTTGCTTTGCTGTATAGGCATTGAACATCCCAAGCTATTGCCCTCCTCATTTCCGAACAACGGGAGCTTCATGACGCTATTCTTGACAATAGAGTTGCCATTGATTTTCTGCTGTTTAAACATAATCATGGGTGCACTGCTGTAAAAAATATGTGCTGTTTTAATTTGTCAGATCATAGCCGATCCATCGACTCTCGACTGCAACAGTTACAAAACCTCACGTCTTACATCCAGCAAGACGTGGGCTTTGAAGGATGGTGGGATTGGCTTACTAGTTGGCTTCCTGACTCTCACTGGCTTAAGCAAATATTCGTGTATGCTATTCTTGCAATTGCTGGCCTAATCACAATCTGTTGTTTCATCCAGTGTATTCCTCCTTTATGCCAGACCCTCCGGCTCATGACCCCTCGTCCATCCCCTACCGCCCTATACCTTGACTGCTATAAGCTTTCTCAACTTCACAAACGCCTTCAAGGCTATGCCCTCCTTGAACAAAACAAAAAAGGGGAGATGAAGGAAATCTACCCCCTCCCTTCTTAGGAATCTGCATGATGGAAAGGTGCTGAAGCCTAGTGCGCGTATCTCAGAGTTGTTGTTCAAAGCAAGCATGCTTGCGTGTTCAAAGGGCACATTCTTGGAACAGGACCGACCCAGATACAAGCACAGTGTTTCAGGACTTTGCAAAACACAATCTTAAATCTATCAACCATGAGCACTTGAGATGGCACAAGCTAATCTTAAATTAACCATTATTCTGGCGCAGAACGCAGTGGAATGTGACACATAGCCACAAAAGGCTAATAAAAAGAGACAGAAAGCTCGTATAAGCAGCTTCTTTCTGATCCTCCACTTAATGGCACACCTTGCCTCTTCTCTTGCTGATTCATCATCGCTTCAATGGTTGTACAATTGGTGTAGTCCAAGAATGCCAATTTGCATTTCAGGAGTGTCATCTTATTATGTTTCTTAAGCACTTCCTACTTGATGATGTCACTTCCTGCCACAACATCACTTCCAGGTTAATGACATAACATCCAGTGGGTCCCGACACAAGTGCCATTCTAAAAAGTGGGTCCCCGCCTAAAAAGTTTGAATACCACTGGTGTATCTAATATTGTAAAACATGTATAACGGATGCCTCATTGAAAGTATTTATATATTTAGACTTGGTAGAAAGGGATAAATTTACAAGTCTAACAATTAATAACCGTTAATAAATACACATTTGGAAATTTTTTTTACATGTTTGGAAATAATGTATGTGTGTGTGTATGTATGCATGCATAAAAAAGTTCAGGCTCATGTTTAACTTCAATTTTTATTTTTAACCTTATGCTAATGCAGTGAGCAATCATGAATTTGTTGTTTTAATTACAATTGTTTTTCCAATTGCAAATTAGGACAAATTAAGCACACAAAAGAACTTGCTGCAAGCTGGACCAAGGTTGGTATCAAGGATTGGTCAAGGAGATAAATGGTCAATAGTACATACCCAGCAAAACAAGTTGACCCCTAAATCGCCAGTGCTAAAAGTAATAATGCGTTCTTAATAGGGAAAAAAATGTATTCTCTATGCACAATTGTGAATGACCTTCCTAACCTAAGCTGAGCTAGATCCATGAATTGAAGTTTCAAAATTGATTCCTAAGTAACAATGTATTACAAGATGCACCTGTTCTTGTGCATCAATTGATTTCCTGGGCATCCATTTATTTATTTGTTTGTTTGTTTGTTTATTGGACAATCCCAGGCAGGTCTACTCAGACATAAGTTCAATGAGGCTTACTTCCAGGAAAGTGAATATCGGAATGCAGCCTCTGTCACTTAACTATCTTCAGGTTTGCTTTCTTTGTTCTTATTACGTACTCCTAGAAATTTCAAAAAAATTAAGCTTATGATTTCTGAAGCACCCTAGCTCTTCCAGAAAGCTTCTTCAGTGCTTCTTTCACATCTTTGTTTCTCAGGGAATAGATAACTGGATTCAGGACTGGGGTGACCACTGAATAAAACAGAGAAATAACTTTGTCTCTCTCAAGGAAAGGGACTGAGCTGGGTTGAAAATATGTGTAGATAACTGTGGAAAAGTAAAAAGTGACTACCACAAGATGAGAGGAACATGTTGAGAATGCCTTCTTCTTCCCCTCAGTGGAATTTATTCTGAAGATAGCTCTCAGGATAAATAAATAAGATGTTAGTGTGAATGCACAACTACCAAGCCCAAAGATTGAATCTCCCACAAAGGTCATGCCCTCACTCATGGCTGCATCTGCCGACATTATATCCCCTGTATCATCTACCTAGTCCACTTTTAAAGCATTTAAAAATGAATAAAAATGAGAACTTTGAATGAGAATGTAAAATAAAAACACATAACACTGCAATTTGCTATTTTAATCAGGAAATTTTGGAAAATATATCATGGAAAACACAACCCAACCTATGGCTTATCCAGCATTGGCCCAAGAAGGGAATAGGACTGTGCCATACTTCAGCTTACTAGAGAACCGCTAGAGTGCCAAGAAAATGAGAAAGGTAATAACTCTTCAGAAATCATATGCGCCATCACCTAGTACATGACTTGGATGTCTTGCATATTGAATGATGAGCACTTTCTGCCAAGTGTAAAATCACTTTATGATAACAATCATATGTTGCTACTTTCTGATTTCCTTTTCCAGATACCTGCCAGTGTTGAAGAGGAAACACTCAGACCACAACGATATATTCTGAAAGAAACTACTATTATTTATATAAAGTTATAGAAACACTTCATAACACAAACAGTACAATATGTAACCACTGTTTTTTTTCTCTGTGAAATGTATTGAGGATGATCTAGACATTTGTCATTGGTCCGTTTTGTGATCTGTGTAACACTGAGAGTACAATACTAACGTGGAGTTAGGCTGGCACATTTAGTCCAACAAAGTTTGACCGGCACAAAGGCTGCTGTAAATAGTGTTTCCACCACTCTTGGAATCAGGGAGGATGGCACACATCTGTGTGCTGGCACATCTGTGTGCTTCAGTGTGGGTGCAAGGGAGTGGCAACAGGATGCAAGCATCTTGTTGTCTCATGCCTCCCTTGGGCACCTGGTGGGCCGCTGTGAGGTACAGGAAGCTGGACTAGATGGGCCTTTGGCCTGATCCAGCAGGGCTGTTCTTATGTTCTTATGTTCCTTTGAGTGGTCCAAACATACTTTACGGTGTCCCTTGTGCAGGTCAGGCTTTGCTGCCCTAACTGTGCTGGCCTAACTCCCCATTAGGATTGGGCTCTTAACTTCGCCCAGTTAATGTCTTGAGTGCCTCCTTCACATCTTTGTTTCTCAGAGAATATACCATTGGATTCACAACTGGGGTTACCACTGAATAAAGTAGACACACCAACTTGTCTTTGTCCAGAGAATATGCAGAGGTGGGCCTGATATATGTGTAGATAACCGTGGAAAAGTAAAAACTGACGACAATGAGATGGGAGGAACATGTTGAGAAAGCTTTCTTCTTCCCTTCTGTGGAGCGGATTCTGAATATAGCTCTCATGATAAAGAGGTATGATGTTAGAGTAAGCCCACATGTAAGGATTGCAAAGACCACATCTGCCAGAGAAGCCATTGTCTCATTCAGGCTGGTATCTGAGCAAGAGAGCTTCAAAAGTGGGGGGAGATCACAGAAGTAATGGTTGATGATGTTGGAGTTGCAGAATGACAGCTGAAGGACGAGACCAGTATGAACTCCAGAATTGATCATTCCTACAACCCACATGCTAGCAGCTATGCCAACACACACTTCCTTCCTCATGATGAGTGTGTACTGCAAAGGGTGGCAGATGGCAGCATAGCGGTCAAAAGCCATAAATGTGAGGATGAGTAGTTCTGTCACCAGTGCCCAAATGAAGAGGTAGACCTGTGCGATGCATCCATAGAAAGAGATGGCTTTTCTGTGAGTGAAAAGAGTCTGGAGCATTTTGGGCATTGTAACTGAGATAGACAAAACATTCACTAATGACAAATTGATGAGCAAAAAGTACATAGGTGTGTGGAGTTTCTTGCATGTACAAATGGCAAGGATGAGGAGGAAGTTACCAGTGAGAGCCGTAGCATAGATAAAACTGAATACCACAAAGAGAAGTGTCTGAAGTCCTGGAGAATTTGTTAGGCCGACCAGTACAAATTCCATAACGGACTGGTTTTGAACAGAGTTGGCGACCTAGACAGATAATTTGTGTTACATTGAGTCAGTTATTAAATTATTTCTTTCTCTTTCTCTGCCTCTTTCTTTCACACCCACCTGCATATTAATCCACAATAGTCTTTTGGAGCAAAAGCAAATAATTTAGCATTTGTTGACCTAACAGGCCATTAGATAGCTTGCTGTTGCTGAACTTGTTGACTGGAAGGTTGGCAGTTCGAGGCTGTGTGACGGAGTGAGCGTCCATTGTTTGTCCCAGCTCCTGCCAACCTAGCAGTTCGAAAGCACCTAAAAATGAGAGTAGCTAAATAGGTACCACTTCGGTGGGAAGGTAACGGCGTTCCGTGCGCTATGGCGTGTAGTCATGCTGGCCACATAACCACGGAAGCTTGTCCTCGGACAAACGCTGGCTCTACAGGCTTAGAAACGGAGATGAGCACCACCCCCTACAGTCAGTCACGACTAGAACATCCGGTGATGAGGAAACCTTTACCTTTTTATGAAATCACATTGTATTTTTATGTTCTCCATAAGCCGCCTTGAGCATTTGCTTTGGCATGGGAAAGGCAGAGTATAAATTTGTCAAATAAATAAATAACATAAAATTTCCAGCACCAGGGTAAGAGCAAGGTAGCTCTGAGGTAAGGGAATAAATATTCCCTTCGCTTGAGGAGGCGTTCATGACTGCCCCCCCACTGCAGGATGCAGCACATGCCCCATTGGCATAGCTAGGTCAGTGCTGGGAAGTTGGTTAGGATTGTGCTCTTAATTTTCCCATTTCCCCCACTAAATTTTTCTCTTCAACTTTGTAATGTTGATTCAGTTTAAATGTTTATTTCCAGTATTGGTTTATTAACAAACGTCATGAAATTCAGTGGATTCCCACCCCCCTTAGTAGTGAGTTTCTATGCCTTGCAGAATGGAATTAGGATGAAGGAAAGTAATGACATCAAAACTCACCTTCATTTCTATATTTTCTGTTCCTGCTCAAAGCTCTCCTCCTTCTTATGGTGTTGAATTATATTCTGCTTGGAATCTGGTAGCTCAAAAATACAAGAGCTGATCTGAGTTTTGTCAGTCTAGGGTCTGATAAGGAGTCACTTCCTGTTTTAGGCAGACTCATTTCTGAACCAAGGCAGTCATCAGCTTTGCAACCATGAACAAACAATGATTCTCCTGGGAGAAAGACCATTGAGGTGTTACTGGAATGGGACTAATTACTATAGTATCTAGATTGGCGAATGTTTTCCAAATACATGTTAGAATCTAATGTATCCATTTTGACTGTCTTTTGAAAAAGATGTTCTATTCTTTCTACATCTTCTACATACTAGAATATGCTAGAGGTCAAATCCTATCCTCAAAATACACCAGTATATGTTCCAACAGATCTTTATCTGCTTCCACCAATCAGTCCTGAGGAATTTGAGCAAATGGGGTAACCACAAATATTTTTTTTCTTTAACTGAGAGGAGATGGCTTATTGGGTTAAATTTTGGTGTTTGAGAATTTGTCGTGTGGTCTTGTCCACGATTACATAAGGTTAAATATCACTGTAATCACTGGGGTTTGCTTCTTGGAAAATATGTTTAGGATTCTAGCCTGGAAGTAAGCTTTGGCCTTCAAGTTAAGGGCAAGAGAGTTCAGCTGGGGGGGTTGCAAAAATAGTGCTATTTGGTTATGCTCTATTGCAGGGATTCTTAACTGGGAGTATTCATACCCATTGGGGGAATAGGAGCCAAATGGTAGTGGTATGGGGCTTGCTCGCACCATATGGTTTCCCAGAATTCCCTCTATGAGACATTAGAGAGCAGCCATTTTCAATTATTGTGCCTCGGCACATTGGTGGGCTGCAAATGGCCTGCAGGTGTGCCATGGGAATTTGGGGAAGGGTCATTTATTAATAGGGTCATGCAGCATGGTGTGCCTTGTCAATTGCCCAAAACCTGATAGTGTGCCTTGACTATTTTAGCACTTTGCCAGCGTGCCATGTGATGAAAAAGGTTGAAGATCTCTACACTAGAGGATGAGCAGTGGTTGTGATAGGTACTGTGGGAAACAAACTCTCCTCATGACTCTTCTTCCTCCTCCTCTAATGGCCATTGAAGGGAATGAGAAGAGCATTAGTGACCATGAAAGGTGATGGCAGAAGCACTGAGGCTGCAATCCTATTCATTTGTACCTGGGAGTAAGCTCTACTGAATGAGCAGCACAATCCTATGTTGTTTGTCGCGTCAATGCTACATCATAGTGTTGACGCCACGTCATAACGTTGACATGGTAGACATACTGCCAACACGGGGGTGCTGATTGGCACCCCCACGTTGGTGCTTGAGCAACAAGACCAGCGCCATTGCGCCTGCATCAAGCCTTCCTCACATCAGCTGAAGCCAGCCAGCATGATGGAAGCTCTGTATCTGTTCGGACACAGGATTGGCGGAGGGAAGGGGGGTGGGGGTGGGACATAGGCAGGCTTGGGATCCAGCCATGAGGCTGAATCCTAAGCCCAATCGGGAGGCCATGCAGCCCTGATTGAGCTGCATGGACTCCTTGGATCTGCACCTTCTGTTTAGCAGGCACAGATCTGAGTAGGACATTGGGGAGGCTGGAACCTTCCCAACAGTAAGGGCGTGAATGAGCCCTTGCTGTTGGGAGGCTCCAGCCTTTCCAATACTACAGTGTATTTGGCACAAGCCAGCCAGCCTTGCCAATCCAGCACAGTATAGGATTACACTCTCAGTTAAAATTACTTTTTAAGTGCAATCCTTACCCGGAGTTAGGCTAGCATAGTTAGACCAGCAAAGTTTGGCCAGCAGAAGGGCCACAAAAAGGTGTGTTTGGACTACTTCTGTCCAAACAGGGAGGATGGTGCCCATCTGAGATATTTGGTTTTGCCCAGAAATAAGAGGTGAAACACATGTAATGAAGTCAGTTGAAGGCGAGACTTGACTTTATTGATATGGAAGAGGTGTGCAGGGTAGAGCTAACTGATCTGTATCACAGAGACACTTGGGTTGAGGCACTGTCACCAACACAACCATGTCCTTCTCCCTCCCTCAGATGAGTAGTCTAGTTTCTTAGTGCAAGAACAGTCACTGATTCCTGTGTTAGAAAAGTATCACCGCCATTACCTAGCGTCCCTCCAATTTACTGTAAGTAAATGAAATTTACTAATGAAATGCTACAGCTCCCGGATGGCATAGTGGTCTGAGAGTCGGACTTAGAACTGGAAGATCCAGGTTCAAATCCCTGCTCAGTCACAAAACTTCCTAGGTGACCTTGGGCCAGTCATGCTGAACCTCACCTACCTCACAGGGTGGTAGCGAGGACAAAATGAGGGAAGGAACCATGTATACCACCCTGAGCTCTTTGGAGGAAAGGCAGTATAAAAACATGATACATAAAGGAGAGGAAGAAAGATGCTTCAAATATCACAAGGGACCACACCTAACATATGCCTTAGATCAGTGTTATTCAAAATTTAGTTCAGGACCCACTTGGTGGGTTGCAACATGATGTCAGGTGGAAAGCTGGGAGCAGCCATCTTGAAAATTGCAGACCTTACTCTTGCTATATTCCTTTTGTGAGAGTTAACAGTTTGAATTTTCAAGAGAGGCTGTTTTTTTTAAATGTTTTTAGCTCCGTGTTTTTACATAATATTTTGTCCGAACCTTGCTTTCTGTCAGAGTGTTTCATGGTTGTACAATTGCTGCAGTCCAAGAATGCCAGTTTGCATTCCAGGAGTGTCGTTTTATTACGTTAACATGACAACACTTCCTGCTCGATGATGGTACTTCCGGTTATGACATCACTTCCAGTGGGTCCGAACATGAGTGTCATTCTAAAAAGTGGGTCCCGGTCTAAAAAGTTTGAAATGTGCATATAATGCTCTTGGAGTTGCAGAAGGACAAGTGAAGCATGAGTCCAGCATGAACTGCAGGATTCACCATGGCAGTCACCCATATTCCTGTGGCGATCCCAATGCACACTTCTTTCCTCATGATCTTCGTGTACTGCAAATGATGGCAGATAGCGGTATAGCGGTCGAAAGCCAGAAACGTAATATTGAGAAGCTCAGTCCCCAGGGCCCAGGTGAAGAGAAACATCTGTATGATGCAACCATAAAACAAGATGGTCATTCTGTGGGTGAACGTGGTCTGGAGCCATTTGGGAATGACAATGGAGATGGAGAACACATTCACAAAGGACAAATTGATGAGCAAGAAGTACATGGGAGTGTGCCATTTCCGGCAAGTGCATATGGCAAGGATGAGGAGGTCGTTTCCAACTAGGGCCATCGTAGAGATGAATGTGAATATCCCAAATAGAAGTGTCTGTAGTTCAGGGCGATTGGTCAGACCAGCCAGGATGAATTCCTGGACTGACTGGTTCCTTTTTTCAGTATGTTCAGAACTGGTGACCTAGATTGATAAATTGTGTTACGTTGAGCAGTGATGGAAAGAGATTCTTTTTTCCTCCCCTATGCTCTCTCTCTCTCTCTCTCTCTCTCTCTCTCTCTCTCTCTCTCTCTCTGCCCAAATCGGCCACCTTCTGTATGGCCACCTCCCAAGCCTGCCCAAGTCCCGCCCCAGCCTCCCTCCCTCCCTCCAATCCCCGTGCCACCTCAGCATGGAGCCTCCCTCGTGCCAACCATCTTCGGTCAGCGCGAGAGAGGTTCAGCGCGGGCTCAGACGCCAACGCGGGGGTGCCAATCGCTGCACGGGGTTCAGGATTGTTCTGCCCATATCATATTTGAAGATTTGGTCGAGAAGATTTGGTCGAGAGGGTTAATGCCTCCGTTTGCCTGAAGATAAGAGCTGAAGATCTGAAGGTCGCCAGTTCGAGACAGCGGGAAGTCTCTGTGAGCTGCAGACCTCGTTAATTGCAGCTGATTAACAGCTGAGCTTCAGCTGCCTTGTGTGAGGGGGAGTTGTGCCAAAGTTCAGCTGCTTCTCTTGTGGGAGCAGGGAAGCCGTTTATCAGCCAGCAAGAAGACAAACGGGTGGCCAGAAAGAAGGACTAAATCCAGAAAGATCCATCTGTATTTGTGTAGTTCTTGAAAGATAGAACATTTCTGTATACATTGTAAAAATCTTCGGGTTTCTGAATAAAGTCTGCCTCTGTAAACCGCCTTGAGTTATAGTCACTAGAGAAATCTGGTGACCTAAGAAAGGCGGTATATAAATCCAAGTATTATTATTATTATTATTATTATTATTATTATTATTATTATTATTA
>JAJKFI010032897.1:6741-17720 GCA_029204185.1 Lerista edwardsae | reverse complement strand
TGTCAGTTGCATTATTATTATTATTATTATTATTATTATTATTATTAATTGGATTTATATCCCGCCTTTTTGCCCAAAGGCACCCAAAGCGGCATTACAACATAAAAATATAAAATTTAACATTAAAAACAATTTAAAAACAATATTAAAACAAAACAGTAAAACAAAATTAAAACAAAGCAATAAAATTTAAAACAAGCCCTGTGGATCATTAGGTATAAAATATAACAAACCAGCCAGCCAGCCTGTCAACAATTAAAAGCTTGTTGAAATGAAAAGGTCTTCAGCCCCCGCCAAAATGTTAACAAAGAGGGAGCAGTTCTCAATTCTAAGGGGAGGGTATTCCAAAGTTGGGGGGCCACCATCGAGAAGGCCCTCTTCCTGGCTGCCACCCCTCACTTCTCCTGGTGGCGGCACAGTCAAAAGGGCCCCCCCAGATGATCTAAGAGTACGGGTAGGATTATATGGAAGGAGGCAGTCCCTCAAATACCCCGAACCCAAGCCGTAAAGGGCTTTAAAAGTCAAAACTAGCACCTTGAATTGGGCCCAGAACAGAACCGGCAGCCAGTGTAGTCGCCAAAGCAACGGCTCGACAGAGTCAAACTGACGTGCCCCAGCAACCACACAAGCCGCCGCATTCTGTATTAGTTGTAATTTCTGGACCGTCTTCAAAGGCAGCCCCACGTAGAGCGCATTGGGCATGCAACCTACTCTATTGGCCTCCATGGCAGGATGTGCAGTGTAGGGGTGGCAAGTGGGGCAGGACCGCCCTGTTGCTGCCAATGGAAGAGCACCACAGCTGATCCCATGTTCATCTATGCTAAGGGAAGTTTCATTTGCCCACTGGGAAATTGCCAGGCCTTTGGAAGGAAGAGAGCATGGACCAGTCCAGTGATATGTGTATGCTGCCTTTCTCAAAATGGAAAGAAAGAATACCTGCTGTAAAGTCAAATGAATCAATTCACATCTAATCAGATTTTGAGATACCTTGCACCCAATTCATTGCCCCGCTAATATCCTCTCTTCCTCTTCTGTGTGATTTTGACTGTGTGGATTTTGTAAAAAAAAATGCTACTGTATTTTACCAGTTCTTTTAATGTGGAGTTAACATTGTTTTCATGACTGATCGCATTAATACAGATTTTAATGATTGATCAATTAATAAATACAGAGTTCCCACAGTAACTTAGAAATAGTATTTATAAAGGTAGTAATTACTAAGGGCCCAATCAGTGGTGCAATTCAAATGAATTAACAACCGGTTCTATGATGTCATAGCTGGAGCCAAAAAAAAGTCAAAGCCAGCCGAGGTAAGCGAGTGGGCGGGGTCCGGCCATTGAACAACTGGTTCTATAGAACCTGGGCGAATTGCAATTGTGTTGTGCCCCAAGCCTATCTCCTACTTTTGACACAGATGCAGATGCACCATTAAATGGGGGGGCGTGGCCAGTGGTGTCATTCAAATGATTTAGGTACAGGAACTCACTTTTGATTGGCACTTGTCGGGAACCCAGAACCAGCCACGGAGCCCATTAGGATCTGGAACGCCCATTCTGGTCTGTTCCCCCTGAATGACATCACTGGGCGTGGCAATCAGAAAGCCTCCTCAAGGTAAAATTTTTGTTCCAGGTTGACCACTGATGGCCTATGGGTCTCCTCAGACCTATGTCAGCTCTATAACATAGTGTATGGTGTAATCTATAACAGCTCTATAGGGAGGCTAAAGGAGGCCAAAATGAGGGAGATAATCCCTGCTTCCTGCCTCCCCTTCCCATCTCTTAAAACATTCCACATGCCAACTTATGAGCACCAGCCTGATTCAGTGACCACAGTAGCGGAGCTCCGATGCTGCTGCAGCTTTGCAGTGACTGATCAGACTGGATCAGTTGCACTGTGCTCTGTGCTCTATCTCTAGGCTGTATATGATAGTGCAGTGTTATTCAAACTGTGGGTCGGGACTCACTTGGTGGGTCGCGATCTGACATCAGGTGGGTCGCAAAAAGCTGGGAGCAGCCATCTTGAAACTGCAGACCTTACTTTTGTTATATTCCTTTTGTGAGTGTTAAGAGTTTGAATTTTCAAGTGAGGTTTTTTTTTTAAAAAAATAGTTTTTAGCTGACCATTTTTACACAATATTTTGTCTTAATCTTGCTTTCCGGACAATGATATTTAATCGTTGAATAACGATTCACTGCAATTGGACTGCAATTGCTGCAGTCCAAGAATGCCAATTTACATTTCAGGAGTGTTATTTTATTATGTTACAATGGCAGCACTTCCTGCTTGGTGATGTCACTCCCTGCCACAACATCACTCCCAGGTTAATGGCATCACTTCCGGTGGGTCCCAACACAAGAGCCATTCTAAAAAGTGGGTCCCAGTCTAAAAAGTTTGAATACCATTGTGATAGTGGAACGTGGTCCTGCTAACCTAAAATGGAGGGGATATGATTTGTCAATCATCTCAGACATGAATAATTGATTCCAATGTGCTTAATCAAGATTTACTTGGTTGGAATACAAGACAGTGACCACGGCATAAAATAACAATACTGTAATAGTGCAATTGATCACAAAGATATATGGCAGTATGTAGGCAAGGTTGGTGGTGGGTGGATTTACTGCCTTGCATCCAGCATGAGCATGCCATGCACTGGCAATGAAGCTCCAGAAATGTTTAACAAAAGGCTAAATACTCTATTTCTGAGATGGCCAATCCACAGCATGCCATGTGCAGCATTTTATGTCGAAAATTTTGAGCATGCCACTCCATTTTCATGTCACTCTTAGCCATTACCACAACGGCTGAATAGAGCCTCCAGGTTCAAGGGCAGTATATCTGACGCTGCAATCCGATACTCACTTTCATGGGAGTAAACTGCATTGAACACAATGAAACTTACTTCTGGGTAGATATGCACAGGATTTTGCTGTGAGTGCCTGAAGTTACAGCACATGGGAGTGCTGTTGTGTATTGGGGCTTTCCAAAGAAATTTCGCTGGCTACAGAAAGGTGGCCTGCATGGACCTTCAGGAGCTTGGTCCTGAAGGACCCATTCTGAAGTCCATATAACCAGAGCAAATCAAACAGAGCTTGTGTGCGCACCATGTGCTGCTTGTGTGCGCACCATGTGCTGGCCCAGGAAGGGTTTGCCCATAAGGCTGAATCCTAAGCCCTTCCAGGAGGCCGTGTGACCCCAATTTGGGCCGCGTATTCTCCTCGGATTTGTGCCTGCTGTGCCCTTGTCGCGGGGAGTCTCCAGCCTCCCTTATACTGCGTTGGATATGGCTCAGACCCGTTGGCCTCGCCATTCCAGCGCAGGATAGGATTGTGCTCTAAGCCTACACTCTCAGTCCATTATCTCCAGGTTTGGTTGGTTGGTTTTTGTTATTGCATAGAGTCAGTGGCATACCTGGAGGAGGACTACAGCACTAAGTTTTGCAAGCAGCTTCTTCCCTCCTCTTCGGAGTTCTTCATATGCAACATAGCCTCCGTTTTGCTCTGATCACTGGGAATGGCTCCAAAGAGGAGGGGGAGCGGCTGCTTGCAAAACGTAGTGCTGTGATCCCCGTCTACGTATGCCTCTACATACAGTATATCTACAAAGTTGAGAAGAACCCTCTCACTATCTCTGGAGCACCTTAGCTCTTCCAGTAAGCCTCTTGATAGCTGCTATAACATCTTTGTTTCTCAGTGAGTAGATAACTGGGTTGAGAACTGGGGTGACCACTGAAAAAAAGAGAGAAATGACTTTGTCTCTCTCAAGAGAGGATACGGAGCTATTCCTAAAATATGTGTAGATGACTGTGGAAAAGTAAAAAGTAAGTACGATGATATGGGAGGAACATGTTGAGAAAGCCTTCTTCTTGCCTTCAGTTGACCGGATCCTGCAAATAGCTCTCAGGATAAACGAATAGGACATTACTGTGAACGCACAGCTTCCAATCCCAAAAATTGTATCTCCCGCAAAGGTTGTTCTCACACTCATGCTACTGTCTGTGCAGGAGAGCTTCACAACTGGTAGAAGATCGCAGTAGTAATGGTTGACGATGTTGGAGTCGCAGAAGGACAGCTGAAGCACAATGACAATTTCAATGGCAGAGTGGACCATGCCAGCCAGCCACAATCCTGCTGCTGTTTTGACACAGACCTCCTTCCTCATGATCATCGCGTACTGCAAAGGGTGGCAGATCGCAGCGTAGCGGTCAAAAGCCATAAACGCAAGGATGAGGAGTTCTGTCGATAAAGCCCAGATAAAGAAAAACACTTGTGCGATGCAGCCGTAAAAGGAGATGGTCTTTTTGCGGGTCAAGAGAATCTGGAGTAGTTTGGGAGTTGTAACTGAGATAGAGAACACATTGACTACAGACAGATTGATGAGCAAGAAATACATGGGGGTGTGGAGTTTCTTGTAAGTACATATGGCAATGACGAGAAGTACGTTTCCAAGCAGGGCCATTGTATAGATAAGTAAAAATAGCCAAAAGAGATGAGTCTGCAGTTCAGGGGAATTGGTTAGCCCTACCAGGATGAACTCCATTATGGTCGACTGGTTCTTCATTTCAGCGTGTCCAGTGCTGAGGATCTAAATATGACATTCTTCATGTTAAATTGATCCTAAGCGCCTTCCACTTTCCCTCCTCACCCCACCTCTCTGACAATGGTAAACATACATTCATTGGAATCAATACATTGGAACGCTGGAACATTGAGAATTCTTTCAATTATATAAGATGGCAAGGAGGCCAATTGAGAATTATGGAAAAAATGGAAATTTACTTTTGATCCTCATGGCCATTCAAGGAACTTTGACCATTACCAACTTCATCTACGTTTCTATCCTTGATTTAGAAAAAGTTATATTATTTTTTGCATATGCTCTGGTTGTAAATGTCAAATGGATCCTCGTGATGAGTTAACATTTTCTGACATTTCACTTTGCTTATCTAAAACTACTAGTGGTTTCAATAAATGATCCATTTTTCACAGCACATATTCTTCCTTTCATTCGTAAATGGCAGCAATGGTTATGACTGACTATACATTTTTGCCATTTGTGGCAAGGCTTCAGTATCTCAGCAGCAAGCTTTTAAAAGAGCTAGTACATTACGCAGTTAAACTGACCGCAAAAGTCTGAAACATTTAGAGCACAATCCTAACTTGAAATTAGGCTGGCACAAGGGCCAAGGTTAAGTGTGTTTGGACCACTTTTGGATGGCACATGTCTGTGTGCTGGCTCCTCTTACTACAAGAGTGGTCCAAACATACTTTACGGTGTCCTTTGTACTGGCCAAACTTCGCTGGCCTAACTGTGCCAGCCTAACTCCAGGTTAGGAGTGTGCTCTTAATGTATATGTCTATGTGCATGTGCCTTTAAATGGGCAGCGTACTGCCAATCATCCCAATCAAGTAAGGCACATTGCAATGCTCATGCAGACCTAACTGAGTTGGCTGCCATAAGGATCTATTAATGCTCCACTTCAAACTAACAAATTATTATTGGCATTCACTTTGGTGGACTATCCATCATGTCTGCATGAAGTATTCTTGGTTGATGGATGAAAACGCACATAGGCACAGAGGAAAATAAATGGCAAAAATCAGGCCATTATGATGTACAAGAGGCAGAGGCATACCTAGAGAAGGATCACAACACTAAGTTGCGCAGGGAGTTCCCCCTCCTCTTCGGAGCCATTCAGAGTTAACGTAGTTTCCGTTTTGCTCTAGCCACTGGGAATGGCTCTGAAGAGGAGGGCAGAGGCTGTTTGCAAAACTTAGTGCTGGGATCCCCCTCTAGATATGCCTCTGGCAAGATGTGGAATCAGTGACAATTCTATGGAAACAAGAATACACAGGAACAATTCATAAGATCAGTTCTTAGTAGCCCAGATAAAGGATTTTGGGCTCATCAATTTCTATACTAGTGACGTGTGATCATTTTTGTTTGATTGACATAGAATTTCCACAAAGGCTTTAGATCTTGCATTTTAAAGCAATTTGGACCCATTATTTACATTTTTTTGTCTCCTCTGTACTCATACCTGCTAACAGAGCATAACATTTCCTGTGTCAGATGACTTGGATTGCAGGCCACTAAAACACATGCTACGGTCTTTCAGGTGTCACAATAAGACTGGGACCCAATCCTAGGCAAAGTTCCAGCACAGCTGCGGCTGCAATGCAATCCCCAGATAACAGAATAAATGTTCCTTTACGTGGAGGAGGCTTCAGTGACTGCCTCCCGCTACCACAGGATGCAGTGGATGCCCCATTTGCACAGCTGCATCAGTGCTGGAAAGTTGGGTAGGATTGGGCCCTCAGTGGGAAGCATCCACACTGCCCTTGATTCAATGGAAGAGTTCTCAGGAAGAAGAGACACTGCGGAGGCTCTCTTGTCTTATTTTCCATTCCTATTAGCTAACCTGGTTACCCCGTGAACTTTAACGTTGCACAGCACATTGTGAACTTACAATTAAAATAGTGCAACACCCCCCCCCATCTTGCTAATGAGGTTTCTTTTTCTGTTATGATGGTGTGTTTAGTTTATCTAAATCAAGGGTGTAATCTAACCTATTAGAAGACTCTTGAGAGTCCCCTGGACTGCAAAGAGATCCAATCGGTCAATTCTCCAGGAAGTCAAGCCTGATTGCTCCCTGGAAGGACAAATGCTGAAGCTGAAGCTCCAATACTTTGGCCACCTGATGAGAAGAGAGGACTCTTTAGAAAAGACCCTCATGCTGGGAAAGATTGAAGGCAAAAGGAGAAGGGGGCGACAGAGGATGAGATGGTTAGATAGTGTCACCGAAGCAATGAATATGAAATTGGGCGAACTCAGGAAGCTAGTGGAGGACAGGGAGGCCTGGCGTGCTGTGGTCCATGGGGTCGCGAAGAGTCGGACACGACTTAGCGACTGAACAACAACAACAACAATCTAACCTATAGTTAGGCCAGCCACCGTAAAGCACATTTGGACCACTCTCGGAGTCAGGGCAGATGACACGCGTCTGATGTGTGTGATGGCCACTGACTCCGAGGATTGTCCAAACAGACTTTATGATGTCCTTTGTGCCGGCCGAACTTTGCTGGCCTAACTGTGCTGGCCTAACTCCTAACTCCAGGATAGGATTGCACTCCAAAATTAATGCTATCTTAACATAATCAAAGCTAAACACTCTCTCTCTCTCTCTCTCTCTCTCTCTCTCGTTTCTCTACAGAGATGATCTTATATACCCACAGCTTCAGAGCTTGTGAAAAAAAAATCCCACAACTCACAGCAGAATTAACAAGCAGGATGCCTGATCTGCACTTTTTAGGGGTGGGAGGTTATCATAAAATTGTTTTGGTGAGAAGACGCGAAGCTGAACTAAAACAGAAGTGCTTCCAAAAAGTCATATGTACTAGTGACACACTCAGGTGGTTGAGTGTTGATCAACTTGTACATCAAACAGGATCCCCTTCCACCCAAATGGTAGTAATTTCTACACATTTCTACAAGAGACTTTTGAGGTATGCAAACAGAGATAAGCTTGTATCCCTTATCTGGATGCTCAATATAGAATACTCAATATGGATAGTGTGGAATGCTGAAATAAGATTAGGAGATGTTAGGAGAAAGTGAGTAAAAAAGAGCAGTTGAAATGGAATGTTGATATCTGTCTGTCTGTCTGTCTGACTGCCCCCCCCACACACAGACATGAACACACAGACCCCTACCCTTGATATTCCCTTCACAATTGGGAATGCATTGCGACATATTGTGAACCCAAAAGTACCAGCCTATTTTATTACCAGCCAAGGAATTATGAACTGGTGGCCTATAGATCAAATCTACCCCACAAATCGTTTTTGTTTGTCCCAAATCCTCTCTGTCTGATACTGTGCTGCATTTAATCGTGAAGCTGCCATTTCATTAAGAGCGGAATCCTAACCTGGAGTTATGCCGGCACAGTTAAAACACCAAAGTTTGGCCGGCACAAGGGCCACTGTAAAATGCGTTTGGACCATTCTTGGAGTCAGGGAGGATGGGGCACATCTGTGTGCTGGCTTTGTGCTGGCCAAACTTTGCTGGCGTAATTGTGCCAGCCTAACACCCTGTTAGGATTGTGCTCTAAGATATGGAAGACTTGCAAAGCATTCACTCATAAGAAAAATAAAATAGTTTTTAGAAGTTTTGGAAGAGTATTTTTTCTACTCTTCTAAAAGATCATTTTAGAAAAGACATAGATATCCTACAGCTTCATGGAACTGTGTTAGTCTGAATGCTTTTACTCTTTAATGTTACATTATCTGTTTTTTAATGTCTATAATGATTATTCAGATGAAGATTTAACTTCATTTTTTTTTTGTAAATGCGTACAAACATCTTCACATTAAATAGAAAGTAGAGTTAGTTGCCATAATTTGTAGTTAGGCCAAAAAAAAAAATACAAAAGAGTGAGAGAGAGAGACCTGGGACAGACATAGACAATTAAATTAAATGTGCACCTTCATTCCTATTTGATGTTTGTCCTTTCCAGCCTCTTCACTCTTCCTTACAGTGCTGATTCTTTTTTTTTCCTGTTCTGGAAACCACCAGAGCCAGTTGCCTTCCATCAGCCCAATGGCTGGTGATGGTTCTTTTGATCCTATCCGTCATCATCTTGGATTTTAAGAGAATGATGGTTCCACTGGGAGGAAAACCTGTGAGGCATCTCTAGGAAGGTGATGATGATTCATTCTCTTGCTGAAGAGAATTTTTTTTTTTAATGCCACTTCAGCATTGGGCACATTTTCAAATCCCAGCTCAAGTCAGTTTTTGAAAAGAGGAGGTATATATGTATAGAATACATGCTGCATGCGATAGTGGGAGAGGAGGGACCAGAGTCGACCAGAGGTTAAAACAAAGAACTTTTTCTAAAAAGGGTTTTTTAAAAAAAAACATTTTTACTTACCATTGAGTATGGATCTTTTCAGATCAATCAATCAACAGTATTTCAACACAAAGTTCACAAAGTGATTGATAGGATGATGATGATGATGATGATGATGATGATGATGATGATGATGATGATGATGATAATAATAATAATAATAATAATAATAATAATAATGTTAATGGCTTCCTGTCCCAAAAGGGCTCACAATCTAAAAAATGCAGACCACCACCAGCAACAGCCACTAGAAAAGACACTGAGCGGGGATGAAGAGGGGCAATTACTCTCCCCCTGCTAAATATAAGAGGAACACCACGTAAAAAAGTGCCCCTTTCCCAGTTAGCAGGGATTGATCTACATCATCTACATGATGACCATAAGTGAAAACTTTGGGGGGAGTGTGCGGGAAGGCCAGACAGCAAAAGAACTTGTCCAGGCTTGACTTACAATTGCCTGCGGAAGCTTGATGCTATGCTGGGAGAGGGGAGAACCACCCTATGGCTGCAACCTTAAACCTGCTTTCCTTGGAGTATGTCCCATTGAACACAGTGGGACTTACTTCTGAGTAGACAGGCCTAGGATTGTGCTATGTGAAGGCTACACCTGGAACTGAGGATTCAGTGAATCACAGAATACTGTATTGTAAGAAACCCCATTGAAAAATGGTGGTTGAGACTAGCCTGTCCATGTAAGCTGCCTTGGGCATGGGAAAGCTGATAAATAAATAGATAAATAAATGCAAGTGCAAGGAGAGAAAGGGGGCAGGTCAGACAATTGGGGACAAGATCCCAGTACAAGTTGCTGCCACAAGGATCCACACCCTCCAACCCCTTCTATGCTCGCAACATCCCCCCACCCTGAAACTCTCCCTAAATACCCCTACCCCACTCATGACCCACCCCCATCACTGACCTACCACCTCTGGTGTGGCCTGGGCAGTCCATTAGCACACACAAGGGGCCACTGGCTGCTTCTGCTGCCAGCTCCCTCACAGCCTTAGGAACTGTGGGGCCCAAACGTTGTTGGGTGTTCCTCACCCACATGGGTCCCCCTGCTCACCAGAACAAGCAGCAGGGGCAAGCCCAGGGCTGATGGCACCCCACGCAAAGTGTGGATACTAGGAGTAGGTGGCGGTGATATGATAACATTACCGCCAACTGTTCCATGGGGTGGGCGATTTTGGGCCTATGGAACCAGTGTTGTCTCTACAGGGCTCTACGTTTTGCAAGGAGCCTTACCCTGTCATGTAAATCCCTCCTCTCCCTTGCTGCTGTAGCCAGTAAGCAACGCCAAGGTGTTGCTGTTCCCTGTGAGGATTGGCTAAAATGGTGCAGGAAAGGAATGATTTCCACGGGAAGGTACGGCTTCTTGCAAAACTTAGAGCTCTGCCCACCCTGTAGAGATGCCACTGTATGGGACGGACCCAAGGGAAGTTGGGAGGGCTGTGCAGCATCAGCCTTCCACTGACTGTGCTCCCTTTGCAATGTCTTAGCATGGAAGATTCCATGCCAGAGTGTCAGCTACAGAGTAAGGTGCTGGTTGCAGCTGTGGGTGAGCTACTCGCTACCCCAGAGTGCAGCTCCTATAGGCAGGATCAGATGCTGCCAAAATAGTCAAATTGCCCTAAGGTTGGCCCTAGCAAATGGACTGTGTGGGACACACATGCTTTGCAAGTGCTCACTTGGTCCAAGCAGCCGCTCTTCCGCTGGCTTGACGCAGTACTGCCTGAGAGTGAACTCTCTGGCAAGTGCCACAGTCTTCCAGCCTAGCATCTTCCAGCCTTAGGAGCAGGGCCCAGTTTGGCCCAATTGGTCAAATGGGCTTAAGCCAGCCCTGCTCCTTCAAGCTCAGCTTTTTACAGTGGCACTGCTGCATCTTCAAAAGGAGAAAATCTTTCAAAAGTTCCATTGCCGCAAATGAATAGGACTGGGAAAGTTGGGTCCACACCAATAAGCCTGTCTGGACCCTCCTTTTCCGGAATTTTTTGGGATCAGCAAGAGTGAGCCAAGGCCAATGCAGTATTAGGGGCAGAAAGGGGCACAATCAAGTGCATTGTGTGAAGGTCCCA
>JAJKFI010032896.1:6735-17726 GCA_029204185.1 Lerista edwardsae | reverse complement strand
TGTCAGTTGCATTATTATTATTATTATTATTATTATTATTATTATTATTATTATTATTATTATTATTATTAATTGGATTTATATCCCGCCTTTTTGCCCAAAGGCACCCAAAGCGGCATTACAACATAAAAATATAAAATTTAACATTAAAAACAATTTAAAAACAATATTAAAACAAAACAGTAAAACAAAATTAAAACAAAGCAATAAAATTTAAAACAAGCCCTGTGGATCATTAGGTATAAAATATAACAAACCAGCCAGCCAGCCTGTCAACAATTAAAAGCTTGTTGAAATGAAAAGGTCTTCAGCCCCCGCCAAAATGTTAACAAAGAGGGAGCAGTTCTCAATTCTAAGGGGAGGGTATTCCAAAGTTGGGGGGCCACCATCGAGAAGGCCCTCTTCCTGGCTGCCACCCCTCACTTCTCCTGGTGGCGGCACAGTCAAAAGGGCCCCCCCAGATGATCTAAGAGTACGGGTAGGATTATATGGAAGGAGGCAGTCCCTCAAATACCCCGAACCCAAGCCGTAAAGGGCTTTAAAAGTCAAAACTAGCACCTTGAATTGGGCCCAGAACAGAACCGGCAGCCAGTGTAGTCGCCAAAGCAACGGCTCGACAGAGTCAAACTGACGTGCCCCAGCAACCACACAAGCCGCCGCATTCTGTATTAGTTGTAATTTCTGGACCGTCTTCAAAGGCAGCCCCACGTAGAGCGCATTGGGCATGCAACCTACTCTATTGGCCTCCATGGCAGGATGTGCAGTGTAGGGGTGGCAAGTGGGGCAGGACCGCCCTGTTGCTGCCAATGGAAGAGCACCACAGCTGATCCCATGTTCATCTATGCTAAGGAAAGTTTCATTTGCCCACTGGGAAATTGCCAGGCCTTTGGAAGGAAGAGAGCATGGACCAGTCCAGTGATATGTGTATGCTGCCTTTCTCAAAATGGAAAGAAAGAATACCTGCTGTAAAGTCAAATGAATCAATTCACATCTAATCAGATTTTGAGATACCTTGCACCCAATTCATTGCCCCGCTAATATCCTCTCTTCCTCTTCTGTGTGATTTTGACTGTGTGGATTTTGTAAAAAAAAATGCTACTGTATTTTACCAGTTCTTTTAATGTGGAGTTAACATTGTTTTCATGACTGATCGCATTAATACAGATTTTAATGATTGATCAATTAATAAATACAGAGTTCCCACAGTAACTTAGAAATAGTATTTATAAAGGTAGTAATTACTAAGGGCCCAATCAGTGGTGCAATTCAAATGAATTAACAACCGGTTCTATGATGTCATAGCTGGAGCCAAAAAAAAGTCAAAGCCAGCCGAGGTAAGCGAGTGGGCGGGGTCCGGCCATTGAACAACTGGTTCTATAGAACCTGGGCGAATTGCAATTGTGTTGTGCCCCAAGCCTATCTCCTACTTTTGACACAGATGCAGATGCACCATTAAATGGGGGGGCGTGGCCAGTGGTGTCATTCAAATGATTTAGGAACAGGAACTCACTTTTGATTGGCACTTGTCGGGAACCCAGAACCAGCCACGGAGCCCATTAGGATCTGGAACGCCCATTCTGGTCTGTTCCCCCTGAATGACATCACTGGGCGTGGCAATCAGAAAGCCTCCTCAAGGTAAAATTTTTGTTCCAGGTTGACCACTGATGGCCTATGGGTCTCCTCAGACCTATGTCAGCTCTATAACATAGTGTATGGTGTAATCTATAACAGCTCTATAGGGAGGCTAAAGGAGGCCAAAATGAGGGAGATAATCCCTGCTTCCTGCCTCCCCTTCCCATCTCTTAAAACATTCCACGTGCCAACTTATGAGCACCAGCCTGATTCAGTGACCACAGTAGCGGAGCTCCGATGCTGCTGCAGCTTTGCAGTGACTGATCAGACTGGATCAGTTGCACTGTGCTCTGTGCTCTATCTCTAGGCTGTATATGATAGTGCAGTGTTATTCAAACTGTGGGTCGGGACTCACTTGGTGGGTCGCGATCTGACATCAGGTGGGTCGCAAAAAGCTGGGAGCAGCCATCTTGAAACTGCAGACCTTACTTTTGTTATATTCCTTTTGTGAGTGTTAAGAGTTTGAATTTTCAAGTGAGGTTTTTTTTTAAAAAAAATAGTTTTTAGCTGACCATTTTTACACAATATTTTGTCTTAATCTTGCTTTCCGGACAATGATATTTAATCGTTGAATAACGATTCACTGCAATTGGACTGCAATTGCTGCAGTCCAAGAATGCCAATTTACATTTCAGGAGTGTTATTTTATTATGTTACAATGGCAGCACTTCCTGCTTGGTGATGTCACTCCCTGCCACAACATCACTCCCAGGTTAATGGCATCACTTCCGGTGGGTCCCAACACAAGAGCCATTCTAAAAAGTGGGTCCCAGTCTAAAAAGTTTGAATACCATTGTGATAGTGGAACGTGGTCCTGCTAACCTAAAATGGAGGGGATATGATTTGTCAATCATCTCAGACATGAATAATTGATTCCAATGTGCTTAATCAAGATTTACTTGGTTGGAATACAAGACAGTGACCACGGCATAAAATAACAATACTGTAATAGTGCAATTGATCACAAAGATATATGGCAGTATGTAGGCAAGGTTGGTGGTGGGTGGATTTACTGCCTTGCATCCAGCATGAGCATGCCATGCACTGGCAATGAAGCTCCAGAAATGTTTAACAAAAGGCTAAATACTCTATTTCTGAGATGGCCAATCCACAGCATGCCATGTGCAGCATTTTATGTCGAAAATTTTGAGCATGCCACTCCATTTTCATGTCACTCTTAGCCATTACCACAACGGCTGAATAGAGCCTCCAGGTTCAAGGGCAGTATATCTGACGCTGCAATCCGATACTCACTTTCATGGGAGTAAACTGCATTGAACACAATGAAACTTACTTCTGGGTAGATATGCACAGGATTTTGCTGTGAGTGCCTGAAGTTACAGCACATGGGAGTGCTGTTGTGTATTGGGGCTTTCCAAAGAAATTTCGCTGGCTACAGAAAGGTGGCCTGCATGGACCTTCAGGAGCTTGGTCCTGAAGGACCCATTCTGAAGTCCATATAACCAGAGCAAATCAAACAGAGCTTGTGTGCGCACCATGTGCTGCTTGTGTGCGCACCATGTGCTGGCCCAGGAAGGGTTTGCCCATAAGGCTGAATCCTAAGCCCTTCCAGGAGGCCGTGTGACCCCAATTTGGGCCGCGTATTCTCCTCGGATTTGTGCCTGCTGTGCCCTTGTCGCGGGGAGTCTCCAGCCTCCCTTATACTGCGTTGGATATGGCTCAGACCCGTTGGCCTCGCCATTCCAGCGCAGGATAGGATTGTGCTCTAAGCCTACACTCTCAGTCCATTATCTCCAGGTTTGGTTGGTTGGTTTTTGTTATTGCATAGAGTCAGTGGCATACCTGGAGGAGGACTACAGCACTAAGTTTTGCAAGCAGCTTCTTCCCTCCTCTTCGGAGTTCTTCATATGCAACGTAGCCTCCGTTTTGCTCTGATCACTGGGAATGGCTCCAAAGAGGAGGGGGAGCGGCTGCTTGCAAAACGTAGTGCTGTGATCCCCGTCTACGTATGCCTCTACATACAGTATATCTACAAAGTTGAGAAGAACCCTCTCACTATCTCTGGAGCACCTTAGCTCTTCCAGTAAGCCTCTTGATAGCTGCTATAACATCTTTGTTTCTCAGTGAGTAGATAACTGGGTTGAGAACTGGGGTGACCACTGAAAAAAAGAGAGAAATGACTTTGTCTCTCTCAAGAGAGGATACGGAGCTATTCCTAAAATATGTGTAGATGACTGTGGAAAAGTAAAAAGTAAGTACGATGATATGGGAGGAACATGTTGAGAAAGCCTTCTTCTTGCCTTCAGTTGACCGGATCCTGCAAATAGCTCTCAGGATAAACGAATAGGACATTACTGTGAACGCACAGCTTCCAATCCCAAAAATTGTATCTCCCACAAAGGTTGTTCTCACACTCATGCTACTGTCTGTGCAGGAGAGCTTCACAACTGGTAGAAGATCGCAGTAGTAATGGTTGACAATGTTGGAGTCGCAGAAGGACAGCTGAAGCACAATGACAATTTCAATGGCAGAGTGGACCATGCCAGCCAGCCACAATCCTGCTGCTGTTTTGACACAGACCTCCTTCCTCATGATCATCGCGTACTGCAAAGGGTGGCAGATCGCAGCGTAGCGGTCAAAAGCCATAAACGCAAGGATGAGGAGTTCTGTCGATAAAGCCCAGATAAAGAAAAACACTTGTGCGATGCAGCCGTAAAAGGAGATGGTCTTTTTGCGGGTCAAGAGAATCTGGAGTAGTTTGGGAGTTGTAACTGAGATAGAGAACACATTGACTACAGACAGATTGATGAGCAAGAAATACATGGGGGTGTGGAGTTTCTTGTAAGTACATATGGCAATGACGAGAAGTACGTTTCCAAGCAGGGCCATTGTATAGATAAGTAAAAATAGCCAAAAGAGATGAGTCTGCAGTTCAGGGGAATTGGTTAGCCCTACCAGGATGAACTCCATTATGGTCGACTGGTTCTTCATTTCAGCGTGTCCAATGCTGAGGATCTAAATATGACATTCTTCATGTTAAATTGATCCTAAGCGCCTTCCACTTTCCCTCCTCACCCCACCTCTCTGACAATGGTTAACATACATTCATTGGAATCAATACATTGGAACACTGGAACATTGAGAATTCTTTCAATTATATAAGATGGCAAGGAGGCCAATTGAGAATTATGGAAAAAATGGAAATTTACTTTTGATCCTCATGGCCATTCAAGGAACTTTGACCATTACCAACTTCATCTACGTTTCTATCCTTGATTTAGAAAAAGTTATATTATTTTTTGCATATGCTCTGGTTGTAAATGTCAAATGGATCCTCGTGATGAGTTAACATTTTCTGACATTTCACTTTGCTTATCTAAAACTACTAGTGGTTTCAATAAATGATCCATTTTTCACAGCACATATTCTTCCTTTCATTCGTAAATGGCAGCAATGGTTATGACTGACTATACATTTTTGCCATTTGTGGCAAGGCTTCAGTATCTCAGCAGCAAGCTTTTAAAAGAGCTAGTACATTACGCAGTTAAACTGACCGCAAAAGTCTGAAACATTTAGAGCACAATCCTAACTTGAAGTTAGGCTGGCACAAGGGCCAAGGTTAAGTGTGTTTGGACCACTTTTGGATGGCACATGTCTGTGTGCTGGCTCCTCTTACTACAAGAGTGGTCCAAACATACTTTACGGTGTCCTTTGTACTGGCCAAACTTCGCTGGCCTAACTGTGCCAGCCTAACTCCAGGTTAGGAGTGTGCTCTTAATGTATATGTCTATGTGCATGTGCCTTTAAATGGGCAGCGTACTGCCAATCATCCCAATCAAGTAAGGCACATTGCAATGCTCATGCAGACCTAACTGAGTTGGCTGCCATAAGGATCTATTAATGCTCCACTTCAAACTAACAAATTATTATTGGCATTCACTTTGGTGGACTATCCATCATGTCTGCATGAAGTATTCTTGGTTGATGGATGAAAACGCACATAGGCACAGAGGAAAATAAATGGCAAAAATCAGGCCATTATGATGTACAAGAGGCAGAGGCATACCTAGAGAAGGATCACAACACTAAGTTGCGCAGGGAGTTCCCCCTCCTCTTCGGAGCCATTCAGAGTTAACGTAGTTTCCGTTTTGCTCTAGCCACTGGGAATGGCTCTGAAGAGGAGGGCAGAGGCTGTTTGCAAAACTTAGTGCTGGGATCCCCCTCTAGATATGCCTCTGGCAAGATGTGGAATCAGTGACAATTCTATGGAAACAAGAATACACAGGAACAATTCATAAGATCAGTTCTTAGTAGCCCAGATAAAGGATTTTGGGCTCATCAATTTCTATACTAGTGACTTGTGATCATTTTTGTTTGATTGACATAGAATTTCCACAAAGGCTTTAGATCTTGCATTTTAAAGCAATTTGGACCCATTATTTACATTTTTTTGTCTCCTCTGTACTCATACCTGCTAACAGAGCATAACATTTCCTGTGTCAGATGACTTGGATTGCAGGCCACTAAAACACATGCTACGGTCTTTCAGGTGTCACAATAAGACTGGGACCCAATCCTAGGCAAAGTTCCAGCACAGCTGCGGCTGCAATGCAATCCCCAGATAACAGAATAAATGTTCCTTTACGTGGAGGAGGCTTCAGTGACTGCCTCCCGCTACCACAGGATGCAGTGGATGCCCCATTTGCACAGCTGCATCAGTGCTGGAAAGTTGGGTAGGATTTGGCCCTCAGTGGGAAGCATCCACACTGCCCTTGATTCAATGGAAGAGTTCTCAGGAAGAAGAGACACTGCGGAGGCTCTCTTGTCTTATTTTCCATTCCTATTAGCTAACCTGGTTACCCCGTGAACTTTAACGTTGCACAGCACATTGTGAACTTACAATTAAAATAGTGCAACACCCCCCCCCATCTTGCTAATGAGGTTTCTTTTTCTGTTATGATGGTGTGTTTAGTTTATCTAAATCAAGGGTATAATCTAACCTATTAAAAGACTCTTGAGAGTCCCCTGGACTGCAAAGAGATCCAATCGGTCAATTCTCCAGGAAGTCAAGCCTGATTGCTCCCTGGAAGGACAAATGCTGAAGCTGAAGCTCCAATACTTTGGCCACCTGATGAGAAGAGAGGACTCTTTAGAAAAGACCCTCATGCTGGGAAAGATTGAAGGCAAAAGGAGAAGGGGGCGACAGAGGATGAGATGGTTAGATAGTGTCACCGAAGCAATGAATATGAAATTGGGCGAACTCAGGAAGCTAGTGGAGGACAGGGAGGCCTGGCGTGCTGTGGTCCATGGGGTCGCGAAGAGTCGGACACGACTTAGCGACTGAACAACAACAACAACAATCTAACCTATAGTTAGGCCAGCCACCGTAAAGCACATTTGGACCACTCTCGGAGTCAGGGCAGATGACACGCGTCTGATGTGTGTGATGGCCACTGACTCCGAGGATTGTCCAAACAGACTTTATGATGTCCTTTGTGCCGGCCGAACTTTGCTGGCCTAACTGTGCTGGCCTAACTCCTAACTCCAGGATAGGATTGCACTCCAAAATTAATGCTATCTTAACATAATCAAAGCTAAACACTCTCTCTCTCTCTCTCTCTCTCTCTCTCTCGTTTCTCTACAGAGATGATCTTATATACCCACAGCTTCAGAGCTTGTGAAAAAAAAATCCCACAACTCACAGCAGAATTAACAAGCAGGATGCCTGATCTGCACTTTTTAGGGGTGGGAGGTTATCATAAAATGGTTTTGGTGAGAAGACGCGAAGCTGAACTAAAACAGAAGTGCTTCCAAAAAGTCATATGTACTAGTGACACACTCAGGTGGTTGAGTGTTGATCAGCTTGTACATCAAACAGGATCCCCTTCCACCCAAATGGTAGTAATTTCTACACATTTCTACAAGAGACTTTTGAGGTATGCAAACAGAGATAAGCTTGTATCCCTTATCTGGATGCTCAATATAGAATACTCAATATGGATAGTGTGGAATGCTGAAATAAGATTAGGAGATGTTAGGAGAAAGTGAGTAAAAAAGAGCAGTTGAAATGGAATGTTGATATCTGTCTGTCTGTCTGTCTGACTGCCCCCCCCCCACACACACAGACATGAACACACAGACCCCTACCCTTGATATTCCCTTCACAATTGGGAATGCATTGCGACATATTGTGAACCCAAAAGTACCAGCCTATTTTATTACCAGCCAAGGAATTATGAACTGGTGGCCTATAGATCAAATCTACCCCACAAATCGTTTTTGTTTGTCCCAAATCCTCTCTGTCTGATACTGTGCTGCATTTAATCGTGAAGCTGCCATTTCATTAAGAGCGGAATCCTAACCTGGAGTTATGCCGGCACAGTTAAAACACCAAAGTTTGGCCGGCACAAGGGCCACTGTAAAATGCGTTTGGACCATTCTTGGAGTCAGGGAGGATGGGGCACATCTGTGTGCTGGCTTTGTGCTGGCCAAACTTTGCTGGCGTAATTGTGCCAGCCTAACACCCTGTTAGGATTGTGCTCTAAGAAATGGAAGACTTGCAAAGCATTCACTCATAAGAAAAATAAAATAGTTTTTAGAAGTTTTGGAAGAGTATTTTTTCTACTCTTCTAAAAGATCATTTTAGAAAAGACATAGATATCCTACAGCTTCATGGAACTGTGTTAGTCTGAATGCTTTTACTCTTTAATGTTACATTATCTGTTTTTTAATGTCTATAATGATTATTCAGATGAAGATTTAACTTCATTTTTTTTTTTGTAAATGCGTACAAACATCTTCACATTAAATAGAAAGTAGAGTTAGTTGCCATAATTTGTAGTTAGGCCAAAAAAAAAAAAATACAAAAGAGTGAGAGAGAGAGACCTGGAACAGACATAGACAATTAAATTAAATGTGCACCTTCATTCCTATTTGATGTTTGTCCTTTCCAGCCTCTTCACTCTTCCTTACAGTGCTGATTCTTTTTTTTCCTGTTCTGGAAACCACCAGAGCCAGTTGCCTTCCATCAGCCCAATGGCTGGTGATGGTTCTTTTGATCCTATCCGTCATCATCTTGGATTTTAAGAGAATGATGGTTCCACTGGGAGGAAAACCTGTGAGGCATCTCTAGGAAGGTGATGATGATTCATTCTCTTGCTGAAGAGAATTTTTTTTTTTATTGCCACTTCAGCATTGGGCACATTTTCAAATCCCAGCTCAAGTCAGTTTTTGAAAAGAGGAGGTATATATGTATAGAATACATGCTGCATGCGATAGTGGGAGAGGAGGGACCAGAGTCGACCAGAGGTTAAAACAAAGAACTTTTTCTAAAAAGGGTTTTTTTAAAAAAAACATTTTTACTTACCATTGAGTATGGATCTTTTCAGATCAATCAATCAACAGTATTTCAACACAAAGTTCACAAAGTGATTGATAGGATGATGATGATGATGATGATGATGATGATGATGATGATAATAATAATAATAATAATAATAATAATAATAATAATGGCTTCCTGTCCCAAAAGGGCTCACAATCTAAAAAATGCAGACCACCACCAGCAACAGCCACTAGAAAAGACACTGAGCGGGGATGAAGAGGGGCAATTACTCTCCCCCTGCTAAATATAAGAGGAACACCACGTAAAAAAGTGCCCCTTTCCCAGTTAGCAGGGATTGATCTACATCATCTACATGATGACCATAAGTGAAAACTTTGGGGGGAGTGTGCGGGAAGGCCAGACAGCAAAAGAACTTGTCCAGGCTTGACTTACAATTGCCTGCGGAAGCTTGATGCTATGCTGGGAGAGGGGAGAACCACCCTATGGCTGCAACCTTAAACCTGCTTTCCTTGGAGTATGTCCCATTGAACACAGTGGGACTTACTTCTGAGTAGACAGGCCTAGGATTGTGCTATGTGAAGGCTACACCTGGAACTGAGGATTCAGTGAATCACAGAATACTGTATTGTAAGAAACCCCATTGAAAAATGGTGGTTGAGACTAGCCTGTCCATGTAAGCTGCCTTGGGCATGGGAAAGCTGATAAATAAATAGATAAATAAATGCAAGTGCAAGGAGAGAAAGGGGGCAGGTCAGACAATTGGGGACAAGATCCCAGTACAAGTTGCTGCCACAAGGATCCACACCCTCCAACCCCTTCTATGCTCGCAACATCCCCCCACCCTGAAACTCTCCCTAAATACCCCTACCCCACTCATGACCCACCCCCATCACTGACCTACCACCTCTGGTGTGGCCTGGGCAGTCCATTAGCACACACAAGGGGCCACTGGCTGCTTCTGCTGCCAGCTCCCTCACAGCCTTAGGAACTGTGGGGCCCAAACGTTGTTGGGTGTTCCTCACCCACATGGGTCCCCCTGCTCACCAGAACAAGCAGCAGGGGCAAGCCCAGGGCTGATGGCACCCCACGCAAAGTGTGGCTACTAGGAGTAGGTGGCGGTGATATGATAACATTACCGCCAACTGTTCCATGGGGTGGGCGATTTTGGGCCTATGGAACCAGTGTTGTCTCTACAGGGCTCTAAGTTTTGCAAGGAGCCTTACCCTGTCATGTAAATCCCTCCTCTCCCTTGCTGCTGTAGCCAGTAAGCAACGCCAAGGTGTTGCTGTTCCCTGTGAGGATTGGCTAAAATGGTGCAGGAAAGGAATGATTTCCACGGCAAGGTACGGCTTCTTGCAAAACGTAGAGCTCTGCCCTCCCTGTAGAGATGCCACTGTATGGGACGGACCCAAGGGAAGTTGGGAGGGCTGTGCAGCATCAGCCTTCCACTGACTGTGCTCCCTTTGCAATGTCTTAGCATGGAAGATTCCATGCCAGAGTGTCAGCTACAGAGTAAGGTGCTGGTTGCAGCTGTGGGTGAGCTACTCGCTACCCCAGAGTGCAGCTCCTATAGGCAGGATCAGATGCTGCCAAAATAGTCAAATTGCCCTAAGATTGGCCCTAGCAAATGGACTGTGTGGGACACACATGCTTTGCAAGTGCTCACTTGGTCCAAGCAGCCGCTCTTCCGCTGGCTTGACGCAGTACTGCCTGAGAGTGAACTCTCTGGCAAGTGCCACAGTCTTCCAGCCTAGCATCTTCCAGCCTTAGGAGCAGGGCCCAGTTTGGCCCAATTGGTCAAATGGGCTTAAGCCAGCCCTGCTCCTTCAAGCTCAGCTTTTTACAGTGGCACTGCTGCATCTTCAAAAGGAGAAAATCTTTCAAAAGTTCCATTGCCGCAAATGAATAGGACTGGGAAAGTTGGGTCCACACCAATAAGCCTGTCTGGCCCCTCCTTTTCCGGAATTTTTTGGGATCAGCAAGAGTGAGCCAAGGCCAATGCAGTATTAGGGGCAGAAAGGGGCACAATCAAGTGCATTGTGTGAAGGTCCCA
>JAJKFI010032893.1:0-11489 GCA_029204185.1 Lerista edwardsae | reverse complement strand
ATTAGAGTAGAAGAGTAATGGGATCCCATCCTTACTGACTGTGGCCTTTCTTCTTGCCTGCTTATTTTGATTGACAGTTCTGTGATTTGAGATGCAGTTCCGAGTTCCATCAGAAAACAAAGAGTGGAATACATTTTCAAACAAATAATAGTTCCTACATTTATGAGGTCTAGTGAAAAATAGGCCAATTTAAAGAAATTGTAGGCCTACTTACGGAAGCCTTCTGCTGTCCACATTGTGGTGGACCTAGATGTGAAGACATAGTCATGTTTGCTACTCAAAAAAAGCAAATAACCCCTCAGCATCACCTGAGATAGACACCTGAGATGGAGCCCAATCCTATGCATGTCTACTCAGAAGCAAATCCCACTATAGTCAATAGGACCTACTCCCAGATAAGTGTGGATAGAACTGTGACCATAGTATGTTTAACAATAGTCAGAGGAAAAGATACCACAAGCCCATTCTAAAGTAGTAGGTCTCCTCCTTGGAACTTTTCAGGAAATTACTGGTGTGTGGAATTTCTTGCACAGGTTGAATAACCCTTATCCAGACTGCTTGGAATAGGAAGATGTCTGGATTTTGGATTTGTCTGGATTTTGGAATAATTGCATACATATAATGAGAAATGCTTCCTCTTGCTTTTTTCACTGTTCCTCATTTGGGCATCTGCTGGCTTCTTTGACATTTGTCAACAATGGCACACACCACAGAGCAGAGAACAAAACTGACAGTCTCTGTGTTGGAATGAGCACAAGATCTTGCTACAGAAAGTTTTAAAAAAGTCTTGGACACGGATGTCTGGATTTTGGGGGTCCAGATCAAGGATCACCTACCTGTAATGCCATCTGGAGAAGCAGATGTGGAAGAAGGAGGGGCTCCTGCAGCTTCGCAAAGGCTTAAAAGCAGCAATAGCAATACAACTCATATAATGTTGATGAGCAAGAGAAAATGTGATTGCTCCTTCCATGCTCCTGCTGCAACTACAGCTCTCACAGCCTTCCTAATGCTTGTTCCCCCTTTTCCACAAGAGGATCAGAGGCTCTCTAGTCTTATGAACCAGCCACCACTTCCCTTTGACCCTCTGGGCTTAGCTGTCAAGTATATGAAAAAGGATCCAGGGTAAATCCCTCTTTGTTTACATTTCGGCGGGGGCTGAAGACCTTTTTATTCCAAAAAGCTTTTAACTGTTGACAGGCTGGCTGGCTGGTTATTATGATCCACGGGGCTTGTTTTCTTTTTTAAATTGTTTTTAAATTGTTTGTGTTTTTAATCTTGATTGTTATTGTTGTTTAATACTGTTTTTAACTGTTTTTAATGTTAATTGTTATACTGTATTTTTAATATATATATTGTAATGCCGCCTTGGGTGCCTCTGGGCACAAAAGGCGGGGTAAAAATCTAATAATAAATAAATAAATAAATAAATAAATAAATAAATGTAAGCCACTAAATCCAAGGTAAATCACTTTTTAATTTCTTAGAATCCACTGCAGAAAGCCCATCAAAACCAAATTGGTACAAATTGATTTCATGGTTCCAACCACCCACTGAACTTGCAATCCATTCTTCTTTCATTATTCTGGCTGTGTTAAATTTTCACTGTATTCTGTCATCTGAACTATGTCAATAGTTGATTTCTGTGATATGAGCAAAGTGCAATTATATAAAGTAATCAACAATCTGTTTTAAAAATTATGCTGTGAATAACCGGCTTGGGGAAAAGTAAAAAAGACACTCTAAAGATGATGATGTTTATGTGTGTAGAATGATGATGTACAATTTACGGTAAAGGTGTTATAATTTTCAAAAATTGTAAACTAAGAAAAAACTGTTACATAGTTTTGAAATAAGTGTTGTATCACTGTACCCTTTGGAGTTTGTCTTCTTTTATCAGCTATTTTGGGTGCCAACTCTCTGTTTTTCCCTCCCCCACCCCCCACCCCCCGGTAACAAGTATTGGCAGCAAAAAGCCTGCTAGCTTCCTTTGCACCTTGGTACTGACCCAAAGTTCTGATCCCTATCGCAAACAGATTGCATACAATTTCAAAGTGACCTCTCTTGGCCAGTAGCTGCTCTGAAGTATTTTCATATTTCCCATGCACAGGCTACTTGCTGACTGTGTGATAATTATGTCACGAAAATAAGATGTGATGTGTGCTCTTTTATCCAAAATAAATGTTGGGAGGAAAATGTAAACTTATTAATACTGGGGTTGATTTCAGTGGGCATAGACCCCTTTACAGTCCAATCCTATCCACCATCGGCACTAGAACATTGCAAGATCTGCTGACCCAAAAGGCTAGAAATGGAGGAAATATAATGCTGCCATTATGTGTGATGGAGCCACTGGCAGAAACTGCCAACAGCTTCATGCTCCAGACTCAGCTGGACACTCTGCGAGTGCTGGTAGGTTGATGGAGAGTGGATCAGGGCCTTTCGGGAGACAAGCTGGGAGCATGTCAAGGAAGAGAGGTTGTGGATCTGGCAAAAGTGTTGCAAGCCACATCCTATCCCCCTAATCCTACCCCAGAACACATACCCCCAGCTTTCCTTGGACTTACACCAGTTCCGTAGCTGGTGCGGATCTGAGGAAACCCTTAGATGGCCAGAAGGACTGCATGGAGGTAAGTAAAAAAGTTTGGCATGGCTGCAATACTATGGCACGGTGGGGATAAGATTGGGCTGTTAGTCGAGTTTCCAAACAGGGCTGGGTAAAAGCAATTCAATAGTATGAGAGAAAAATTAGTGCAAGATCTTGCAAAGAAGCACATATGTGTGAAGTGCATTGATTATGTGTGCATTTTAATTAGTGCCAGTGAACAAATAGATGAAGGGAAGGAACGTTTGACAAACGCTACCTGTCAGCCATCGTATCAGCCATTTGACCACTCATATATTCTAAGCTGGTGAATGAGTGAAGAAGGATTGTCTCAGCACCTCCGCTGTAGCTTCTCTGGTTATTTTGGAGCCACTGCTTATTTTTTCTCTCTCGATTACTTTGGGCATCTAATGGCTTGTATTGGGACAGGCTGACATTTGGTATGAATCTCCCAAAACAAAGACATTAGATCCCTCTCCCTTGCATCTTCAGTCAGCTGGAAGGTGAAGTTCTGGAGCAGAGTGCTGAAGAACAGGAAGATCTCCATCTTAGCCAGTGCTTCCCCTGGGCACGACCTCTTCCCTGGGAGAGAACAAGCAAGCAGAGTTAGGCTGCAATCCTACACACACTTTCCGGGGAGTGAACCCCACTGAACACAATGATACATCAGAGACTTACAGCAGCCCAGATATCAGGCAGAGAGTCAAGGAGTCCCATTATAGAAGGCATGTCCCCTTCTCCTGAGGAGACCCCGGTGGCTGCATAGGCAGTGGAGGATTGGGCTCTCAACTCGCTGAGATCTACAGAGTGTCCAGGAAATTCAGGAACACACACACACACACACACACACACACACACACACACACACACACGGGGCTGGAGCTTGGGGAATCAGCATCTAAGCAAATGGAACCTGTATTTTATTATAATACTGTTACAGAGATGTAACAAGGGTGGAGCCTGAGGGGCAGCGGCCCCAGGGCACTATACCAAAGGGGTGTGTGCAATTTTCCTGCATTCCCACTTTAAAAATGTTAAAAGGTAAAGAAAAAACCCCCAGTTAGCTTCCTCTACTGTTGTGCAGCAAAACTGTAGAATTTGGAGAGCTCTCCAGGCAGTTTTTTTAGGTCCCTGCTGCCTCTTCCAGGTTGCATGGAGGGCCCTCCCTTTGCCCAGGGGCACCACATACACTTCCTTGCACCCGGCGCTTTTTTGTCTAGTTACGCTTCTGTACTGTTATGTATTTTTTGTTGCCTTTCCCAAGGAGGCTTACAATTGGAATAACAATATAATTCAACTTCAAAATCAGCAATCCGTCAGCAGTTAAACCAAAACTGGAGGATACTGTTGCGACTCCAGCTGCTTTTCTGCTCTGGGGAAGAAATGTGTTGAGACAGATGTGGGCTCCCCAAGTCTTCAGACAATTATTCTGTTGCTGCATTCACTGCGGCTCCTTAATGGTTCCATTGGCAGCCTGGCACTTAGCAGCTGAACAGGCAGGCAGCTCAGATGTTTTTGCCCTGAGCATGAAGCACCCAAAGCCTTTCCCTCCTCCCAAATGTACCTGGTGTGCAAACAGCAGGGGCAAAGTCTGAGGGTTCTGACTGCCTCTCTTCTGCTCTACTATGGACTTGGGTGGCCTTCAGACGCTGTTTCCTTACTCTCTGGTGCCAGGGATGTTGCTACTGCACACGTGTTGCTACTGGAGGGCAGAAGCCTGCAATGAAGCATCTTGTTACCTTTTCTGCCTCCCACCAGCAGACAAGCTTAGGAGGAGGATGGGTGGGCTGGGCAGGGTTTTTCACTGACTTGGATTACAGGCAACGTGAGCCGAAGACGAATCATCACTATCATAATGCTCATCTTGGATTTCAGGATTGCAACACAAGCCACAGGAGTTTGTACCCTGAGCCAGAAAGTAAATGGTATTGCTACTTCATAGCACAGCCTCCATGCTTGCAAACAAACAGGTTTTCGCTTCTTGCTTACTGGTCAGGGAGGCAAGATCACATCCATAGATCACAAAGCAAAAAATGGACAACCAAGGATACGTGTCCCTGAATGGCTCCAACGTTTTGAACTTCCTCACTTCTAACCTTAATCTGCTTTCTGCAAACCCTTCCGCCACCCCACCCCACCCCACCATCCCGCTACCAAATATGCACCTGGAATTTAAGGGTATTTTCAAGATGTCCCTGTGCAAAACGGGTACTGAAGAATCATCGGCTCAGGATGAAAGAAGATCAAAGGTGACTTTAGCACGAGCATTTTCCTTGGCCCACGCCCCATTGCTCCAGTTCTCCTGCCAGTCAATTGGGCCATGCTTTCTAGCCATTAACCCAAAGTAAAGAAACTGGACAGCTCTCTCTCTGCTCCTGGTAGATTTTCAGTTCCAGGCAGGGCCAGCCTGAAGCCAATGTGGCCAATGTCGTCACATTGGGCCCTATACTTTGGGGGCCCCGCACCAGCACAGTGAGGATATCACCTGCTGCTGCAGCCGGGATCTCTATGGGCAAGCAGAGCAGCTTTACCTTGGGCCCTCCCACCTGCCCCTGCCTCCAAATGGCCCAAATAAAAATAGTCTCCTGGAAGCAGCTGGCAATCACATCATCCAGTAACCACCAAATATTTCCAGGTACCACAGTTTGCATGCAGCACCACAAGCACTCTTCTTGGTGAGTGGGGGGGGGGAGGTACAGGAATGCCCCAAATTGGGCCCCACCACTCCTGGAGCCGGACCTGGTTCCAGGTTTGAAAAAAGGAGATGGAAAAAGGAAACTCCTGTGAAAGAAGGACATGCACATTCCAGTTCTTCTTATTTGTCTTTAGGCAGATCCCAATCTATTCCAGGATCCCAGCACAAACTCATTCACTCTTGGACCTCAACCCACAGGATGAATATGTAGGTGCATAAAGTTACCTGCTGAAAAGGGCATGAAGGCATCTCTCTTCCGGAACTCGCCCTTCTCATCCAAGAAATGGCCTGGGTTAAACTCCTCTGGTGTCTCCCACTGAAGTGGGTCAAAGTGCAAAGACGGCAACAGTGGAATGACAGTGGTGCCCTTCAGGGAGAGGAGAGGGATGACATGACTTGCTTCAGCTGGACTGAAACCTAAGAAATAGCTAGTCTTTGAGACAGATCTGCCTGGGAACTATAAAGAAAGGGTTTCCACAAAGGCAACGTACTAGCAAAGGTCCTTATAAAATAGTTTAAAAAAATACTTGTTGTGTAAGTTTTATGAGAGCGTTTTTCCATTGAGGAAAATTCCTCCAGATCAGTGTTATTCAAACTTTTTAGACTGGGACCCACTTTTTAGAATGGCACTCATGTCAGGACCCACCGGAACTGATGTCATTAACCTGGAATTGATGTTATGGCAGGAAGTGACATCATCAAGCAGGAAGTGCTGTCAATATACAATAATAAAATGACACCCCTGAAATGCAAATTGGCATTCCTGGACTGCAGCAATTGTCCAACCATGAAACATTCCTGACAGAAAGCAAGATTAGGACAAAATATTATGTAAAAGCACTGAACTAAAAACAAAATTTAAAAAACCCTCACTTGAAAATTCAAATTGTTAACACTCACAAAAGGAATATAACAAGAATAAGGTCTGCAGTTTCCAAGTTAGCAGCTCCCAGCTTTCCGCGACCCACCTGACACCAGGTGGGTCCCAACCCACAGTTTGAATAACACTGCTCTAGATTACTCAGAAAATGTTGGTGCACTCTTTTATTTTCTTTGGTGGGAGGAGAAGGGGTCAAATGGCAATGCTTTTATTTCTAAAATATGTTCAAATGTTTTAAAATTAAGCCATATAGAGCTGCCACTGGTACGTATTTGAAGATATGACATCACAGCTATGCAAGTGCAAAAGGAACACAGCATGTTTTATGGCCTAATCCTATGGGCTCAAAGTGCAGCTAGAACTCATGTGCAGCATGCTTTATGCAGTCGCAAAATGTGACCCACTATTCAGTGCAGTTGGGCCACCTGTGTAAACTGCAATTGGCCACACATCAGTGGCCTCCGAAAGCACCCCAAAGCTAGCAAGTTGGCAGGTGAGGGTGAACAGAACGAGGAGGGGAGAGAGAGGAATGGAGTAGAGGCCATGGCAGGGAGAGGGGGTTGTCAAGGCTGGGAAGGAAATGATATTGGTGGCAGCATCTCCACCATCCTATCCCCCTTCCAGGGCCCAGCAAAATCTCTGGTGCAAGTCTGTGTAGACCCATAACAGTAGCAGAGATCTTAGGGTGTTGGTGGATAGCTCAATGATAGTGTTGATCCGGTGTGTGGCGGCTGTGAAGAAGGCTAATTCCATGTTTGGGATCATTAAAAAGGGGATTAAGGGCACAATCCTAAACTGAGTTAGGCCGGCATAATATAAACCAGCAAAGTTTGGCCAGCGCAAGGGACACCATAACATATGTTTGGACCACTCTCGGAGTTAGAGAGGCCAGCACACAGATATGAGACATCCTCCCTGACTTGGAGAATAGTCCAAACATGCTTGATGGCCTTTGTGCTGGCCAAACTTTGGTGGCTTAGTTTATGCCAGCCTAACTCCAGTTTAGGATTGCGCTCTAAGAGAGATAAGGCCAAGCTTACTATTTCATTGTATACATTGATGGTAAGACCACATCTGGAGTATCGTGTCCAGTTCTGGTTGCCACATTTCAAAAAGGATATCGTAGAACTGGAAAAGGTGCAGAAGAGAGCAACCAAAGTGATTAGTAGGCTGGGGCACTAATCCTTACAAGGAAATGCTACAATGTTTGGTGCTCTTCAGTCTAGAAAGAAGGCACCTGAGGGGTGGGGGACATGACTGATATACAGTATATATACAACTATATATGGAATGGATACAAATTTTTCTATCAACCCTATCATCGGCCAGTTTCAGCTGGCACAGACTGAGTGGAGTGCCCGGTGCTCCAAGGCTGGTGCTGCCTGCAGTGCCGGTTTTGGAGTGATAGCACTGACATGGGGGTGCTACTCGGCACCCCCACAAAAGCGCTCAGTGCGTAACATCAACTGTGCCCTAAATCTCAGGTGCACACTTAGTCAACCACTGTGAGATACAGAAAGCTGGACTAGATGGGCCTTTGGTCTGATCCAGCAGGGCTTATATTCCTTTTCATTTCCATAACACGCTAATAACATGCCGAGTCATCATACCTTAGGGATTGTGTGGCCCCTGAATTTTGTGTCGCAAGTCATTGCACGTGGGAAAGTCTCAAGACTTAATTTCTGATATCGCTGAATCTCATGGACAACTGCATTGGTGAAGGGCATCTTCACACGGTCTTCCATGTTCGGGGGGCGATGGGTACCCACAACCTCAGCAATCTCCTGCTGAACTTTTGCTATAGTAAATATATATTTTATTGAGAGGGTGGGAGAAGGTTGTTACATTTTTAAACACAAAGGTTTCTGCTCAAGCGCCACTCATAAAGTTTACCAAGACCTGTTTCCCACTAACCAGGGCTTCACATATTCAAATCACCCACTTTGTGATTATCTACCATGTGGCCCTTCATTTTTCTCATAGTGGGCCTTACCTCAAGGCATATTCCATAATCCACTTTTATTATCATTCCTTTTTATTTTGCATATTCAGTATGTAGTATAAAGCCTGTCATGTGAACTCAGACTAGGGGGTGCTTTGAGAAAGCTGCTTTTAACAGCAGCTCTCTTTTAAAGCTGCAGCGATGAAATCCTCCTCCAAGACTATTTGCTTTCAGCAGTAATCAAGGGCGGATCTACTATGAAACTAATGAAGCTTAAGCTTCAGACATGGAATCCCTTTAGTTTACATTGTTTAAAAAATTTGGATTTACTGTACAAGAAGGGTTTTTGAAAGAAATAATAATATTCATAAAGGTAAAGGTTTTCTTGCAACTGAATGGTCTAGTTGTGATCAACTGTAGGGGGTGGTACTCATCTCCATTTCTAAGCCGAAGAGCCGGCGTTTATCCAAGGACAAGTTTCCGTGCTCACGTGGCCAGCATGACTATATGTCAAGGCACACGGAACGGCGTTACCTTCCCACCAAAATGGTACCTACTTATCTACTTGCATTTTTACATGTTTTTGAACCGCTAGGTTGGCTCACTCTGTCACATTGTCTTGAACTGCCAGCCTTCCAGTCAGTAAGCTCAGCAGCAGCGGTTTAACCTGCAGCGCCAACACATCCCATAATATTCATAATATAGTGTAATTAAAGTTACGTGACTCGGGGCACAAATATTTTCAGGAAACTTTGATACTCTTCAAGTATTCTTTGTGTTCTATTCACTGTGCAATTAATGGTGGCCCCTAATGGAGTCCCATTACCTTCACTGTTGTCTGTGCTGTTCATACCTTGAATGTGTGGGAATTTAGTCATTACCAGGAGGCTGTAGAGCATCAGTCGAGTTGTGTTCCCAAGAGCAGCAGCAAAGAGTCCAAAGATAAGCATTATAAAATCTTCTTCATTGATTATGACCTCATTGTTGGACTGGTCCTGTTGAAAACAGGTCAAGGGGAGAATAAAGAACCCCACTTGGAAAAAAAAAAGGATGCAAAAAAAGAGAAACGTATGGCCCAGGCCAACTATGCAAAGACCCATGTAGAGATAAGCCATTTCCTAGGAATAAGCGCATATTTGGATGCAAAATCATCTGTTTCCTCATCTGTGAGACTTCTTTGAATTTCATACCATAGAATATCCACTCAACTTTATCAATTTCTTAATCCACACATTCCTCATTTTCTGCATGGCTTTTTAATATATGGTCACAAATCTCATGTGATTTCCAACATTTCTGGGCAGGGCTGGCCATAGGAGTTGTGGAGTCCAATGCAAAATATTTTTGCGGGGGCCTCCCATCTCTGAGGGCCTCCTTATAGGATGAGTGGCAGTGTCATCTGGCAGTGGCATTGCCTCCAACTGTTACCAGGGGTCCTGATTTCAAGCCAATCAAACACAGGGGCGGGCAGGTCATCCAGCGGCAATGTTCTGCTTGCTGTACATTCCTTGCATGCCTTGGCATGGACGATTCCATGCTGGAGTGTCAGTGGGCATTCTACTTGCTGCCCCATTGTGAGACCCACCCAGGCACAGGACCCAATTGGCCAAATTGCCCTAAGGCCAGACCTGCCTGGAAGGTGAGGAGATGCCCTAGATCAGCTCCTAAGCAGGTGTCTCTTCCCCTCGCTGGTGGTGAGTCGGGAGACAGAAGCACGGAAGAGAAGCATGCTTGACCCGTGGCTGATTCTTTTTGATTAGCTTATAAAGCACCCTCCTTCCTGTTTCAGCAACTCTTGTCATCAGCAAGGAGCTTCCTCGCCACCTGAGAAATCCTTTGCAAAACGAGGAGGAGAGCCTTTATAGACATTTGGCAGGAAGAAGCTATCCACAGAGCTCTTTCCAAACATTACCAAAATGCGGAGCAACACTCTTTAGCCGTCCCTACACCTAGAAGAGGAACATATGCAGTGAATGCCTGAGAACTGGTGGGCAGGAAATCAACTTTCCCTGAAATGTAGCTGCTAAGAAAGAAAGTTGTGGATTCCCCTACCTTCTCCATCTTGATAAGGAAGCAGTCAATAAAGTCACGAGGGTTCTGAGGATCCAGGCTCTGCTTGTGGGACTTCACCCTCTCATGGATGAAATCATATATCTTTCTACCTTCAGATAGGATCTTCTGGTGCTTTCCAGGCAGGTGGTCCATGATTTTGGGCATAGAAACATAGATCTGGAATAGAGGTGATGCATACAATATTATATATTGCAAGTATGACTTCAAAGTCCTGCCCACAAAGGCAGTAGCTCAAATCTCTTCTTTCCCATACAGTATTCCAAGAGTGATACCAATTTCAGTTCTATGGTCAGATGGACAGCATGTAGCAACTTGCTATTGCACCCTGGACCCATGTAACAACTGTACAGGTGGCTCCCATATTCACGGATTCCATATCTGCAGTTCCAAATATCCACAGATTGGGTGGGGGGCTTACCTTCTTGCTTGGGAATAGGGGCAGAGGAGAACACTATACTTAACATAGGTTACATTGGTTCCCTCTTATCCACAGTTTCAGGTCTCCACGGCGTGGAACCTATACCCTGCAGATACGGGGGCGTGTCTGTATTTGTGTCCTGGTCAAATGCATCCCAGTCATTGCCTTCCCTGGATATTCGCATCACTTTTTTTTTTTTCCTTTTTTGCATCCCAGCTATTTGCATCCTACAATAACTGGGCAACAAGCCCCATGATCAATATCCTAAGCCTATTATCCCAGCCCTAACCCTATCTTTTCATTTAAAAAAAATAAAAAAAGCACATCTAATATCCAATCTTCATCTCAAATCTGCATTTCCAGGATGCATTTGACCAGGAAACAGTTGTCCAAGATGCCATGTTCCTGTCACTGCAAGCTGCAGCCTAAGGTGGGTGGCAGTCACAGAGGTCTCCTCATGGTAATGGAACTTTTTCCCCCTTACCCTAGGGCAAGCCTGTGCTGCTCAAATGATCTGTGCCAGCCATTTTACTGGTCCAAGGAGGGAAGGGGAGAGGGAAAGGGGAGAGGGAAAGGGGAGAGGATCCCAGTGCATGCCTGTGCTGCTGGCCTCCACACATTCTCTCCTAGTGATGTGAAGGCCCAAAAAAAATGGAAAAATTCAGAAAAAAACATGGTTTTTTGTTTTCTGAAAAATTGGAAAAATTGAAAAAAGAAAAAAATTGCGGAAGCAGAAACTGAAACTGATAATTACAGCTCAGAAAATGATTCTGATTAAATTTCATGCCCATTCATTGAAACTTAGTCCTACTCTCTTCTGTACACTTCCTCCTGTTGCAGTTTCACATCTCACAGTCCAGAACTGGTAGAAACTGGCAT
>JAJKFI010032892.1:0-11492 GCA_029204185.1 Lerista edwardsae | reverse complement strand
ATTAGAGTAGAAGAGTAATGGGATCCCATCCTTACTGACTGTGGCCTTTCTTCTTGCCTGCTTATTTTGATTGACAGTTCTGTGATTTGAGATGCAGTTCCGAGTTCCATCAGAAAACAAAGAGTGGAATACATTTTCAAACAAATAATAGTTCCTACATTTATGAGGTCTAGTGAAAAATAGGCCAATTTAAAGAAATTGTAGGCCTACTTACGGAAGCCTTCTGCTGTCCACATTGTGGTGGACCTAGATGTGAAGACATAGTCATGTTTGCTACTCAAAAAAAGCAAATAACCCCTCAGCATCACCTGAGATAGACACCTGAGATGGAGCCCAATCCTATGCATGTCTACTCAGAAGCAAATCCCACTATAGTCAATAGGACCTACTCCCAGATAAGTGTGGATAGAACTGTGACCATAGTATGTTTAACAATAGTCAGAGGAAAAGATACCACAAGCCCATTCTAAAGTAGTAGGTCTCCTCCTTGGAACTTTTCAGGAAATTACTGGTGTGTGGAATTTCTTGCACAGGTTGAATAACCCTTATCCAGACTGCTTGGAATAGGAAGATGTCTGGATTTTGGATTTGTCTGGATTTTGGAATAATTGCATACATATAATGAGAAATGCTTCCTCTTGCTTTTTTCACTGTTCCTCATTTGGGCATCTGCTGGCTTCTTTGACATTTGTCAACAATGGCACACACCACAGAGCAGAGAACAAAACTGACAGTCTCTGTGTTGGAATGAGCACAAGATCTTGCTACAGAAAGTTTTAAAAAAGTCTTGGACACGGATGTCTGGATTTTGGGGGTCCAGATCAAGGATCACCTACCTGTAATGCCATCTGGAGAAGCAGATGTGGAAGAAGGAGGGGCTCCTGCAGCTTCGCAAAGGCTTAAAAGCAGCAATAGCAATACAACTCATATAATGTTGATGAGCAAGAGAAAATGTGATTGCTCCTTCCATGCTCCTGCTGCAACTACAGCTCTCACAGCCTTCCTAATGCTTGTTCCCCCTTTTCCACAAGAGGATCAGAGGCTCTCTAGTCTTATGAACCAGCCACCACTTCCCTTTGACCCTCTGGGCTTAGCTGTCAAGTATATGAAAAAGGATCCAGGGTAAATCCCTCTTTGTTTACATTTCGGCGGGGGCTGAAGACCTTTTTATTCCAAAAAGCTTTTAACTGTTGACAGGCTGGCTGGCTGGTTATTATGATCCACGGGGCTTGTTTTCTTTTTTAAATTGTTTTTAAATTGTTTGTGTTTTTAATCTTGATTGTTATTGTTGTTTAATACTGTTTTTAACTGTTTTTAATGTTAATTGTTATACTGTATTTTTAATATATATATTGTAATGCCGCCTTGGGTGCCTCTGGGCACAAAAGGCGGGGTAAAAATCTAATAATAAATAAATAAATAAATAAATAAATAAATAAATGTAAGCCACTAAATCCAAGGTAAATCACTTTTTAATTTCTTAGAATCCACTGCAGAAAGCCCATCAAAACCAAATTGGTACAAATTGATTTCATGGTTCCAACCACCCACTGAACTTGCAATCCATTCTTCTTTCATTATTCTGGCTGTGTTAAATTTTCACTGTATTCTGTCATCTGAACTATGTCAATAGTTGATTTCTGTGATATGAGCAAAGTGCAATTATATAAAGTAATCAACAATCTGTTTTAAAAATTATGCTGTGAATAACCGGCTTGGGGAAAAGTAAAAAAGACACTCTAAAGATGATGATGTTTATGTGTGTAGAATGATGATGTACAATTTACGGTAAAGGTGTTATAATTTTCAAAAATTGTAAACTAAGAAAAAACTGTTACATAGTTTTGAAATAAGTGTTGTATCACTGTACCCTTTGGAGTTTGTCTTCTTTTATCAGCTATTTTGGGTGCCAACTCTCTGTTTTTCCCTCCCCCACCCCCCACCCCCCGGTAACAAGTATTGGCAGCAAAAAGCCTGCTAGCTTCCTTTGCACCTTGGTACTGACCCAAAGTTCTGATCCCTATCGCAAACAGATTGCATACAATTTCAAAGTGACCTCTCTTGGCCAGTAGCTGCTCTGAAGTATTTTCATATTTCCCATGCACAGGCTACTTGCTGACTGTGTGATAATTATGTCACGAAAATAAGATGTGATGTGTGCTCTTTTATCCAAAATAAATGTTGGGAGGAAAATGTAAACTTATTAATACTGGGGTTGATTTCAGTGGGCATAGACCCCTTTACAGTCCAATCCTATCCACCATCGGCACTAGAACATTGCAAGATCTGCTGACCCAAAAGGCTAGAAATGGAGGAAATATAATGCTGCCATTATGTGTGATGGAGCCACTGGCAGAAACTGCCAACAGCTTCATGCTCCAGACTCAGCTGGACACTCTGCGAGTGCTGGTAGGTTGATGGAGAGTGGATCAGGGCCTTTCGGGAGACAAGCTGGGAGCATGTCAAGGAAGAGAGGTTGTGGATCTGGCAAAAGTGTTGCAAGCCACATCCTATCCCCCTAATCCTACCCCAGAACACATACCCCCAGCTTTCCTTGGACTTACACCAGTTCCGTAGCTGGTGCGGATCTGAGGAAACCCTTAGATGGCCAGAAGGACTGCATGGAGGTAAGTAAAAAAGTTTGGCATGGCTGCAATACTATGGCACGGTGGGGATAAGATTGGGCTGTTAGTCGAGTTTCCAAACAGGGCTGGGTAAAAGCAATTCAATAGTATGAGAGAAAAATTAGTGCAAGATCTTGCAAAGAAGCACATATGTGTGAAGTGCATTGATTATGTGTGCATTTTAATTAGTGCCAGTGAACAAATAGATGAAGGGAAGGAACGTTTGACAAACGCTACCTGTCAGCCATCGTATCAGCCATTTGACCACTCATATATTCTAAGCTGGTGAATGAGTGAAGAAGGATTGTCTCAGCACCTCCGCTGTAGCTTCTCTGGTTATTTTGGAGCCACTGCTTATTTTTTCTCTCTCGATTACTTTGGGCATCTAATGGCTTGTATTGGGACAGGCTGACATTTGGTATGAATCTCCCAAAACAAAGACATTAGATCCCTCTCCCTTGCATCTTCAGTCAGCTGGAAGGTGAAGTTCTGGAGCAGAGTGCTGAAGAACAGGAAGATCTCCATCTTAGCCAGTGCTTCCCCTGGGCACGACCTCTTCCCTGGGAGAGAACAAGCAAGCAGAGTTAGGCTGCAATCCTACACACACTTTCCGGGGAGTGAACCCCACTGAACACAATGATACATCAGAGACTTACAGCAGCCCAGATATCAGGCAGAGAGTCAAGGAGTCCCATTATAGAAGGCATGTCCCCTTCTCCTGAGGAGACCCCGGTGGCTGCATAGGCAGTGGAGGATTGGGCTCTCAACTCGCTGAGATCTACAGAGTGTCCAGGAAATTCAGGAACACACACACACACACACACACACACACACACACACACACACACGGGGCTGGAGCTTGGGGAATCAGCATCTAAGCAAATGGAACCTGTATTTTATTATAATACTGTTACAGAGATGTAACAAGGGTGGAGCCTGAGGGGCAGCGGCCCCAGGGCACTATACCAAAGGGGTGTGTGCAATTTTCCTGCATTCCCACTTTAAAAATGTTAAAAGGTAAAGAAAAAACCCCCAGTTAGCTTCCTCTACTGTTGTGCAGCAAAACTGTAGAATTTGGAGAGCTCTCCAGGCAGTTTTTTTAGGTCCCTGCTGCCTCTTCCAGGTTGCATGGAGGGCCCTCCCTTTGCCCAGGGGCACCACATACACTTCCTTGCACCCGGCGCTTTTTTGTCTAGTTACGCTTCTGTACTGTTATGTATTTTTTGTTGCCTTTCCCAAGGAGGCTTACAATTGGAATAACAATATAATTCAACTTCAAAATCAGCAATCCGTCAGCAGTTAAACCAAAACTGGAGGATACTGTTGCGACTCCAGCTGCTTTTCTGCTCTGGGGAAGAAATGTGTTGAGACAGATGTGGGCTCCCCAAGTCTTCAGACAATTATTCTGTTGCTGCATTCACTGCGGCTCCTTAATGGTTCCATTGGCAGCCTGGCACTTAGCAGCTGAACAGGCAGGCAGCTCAGATGTTTTTGCCCTGAGCATGAAGCACCCAAAGCCTTTCCCTCCTCCCAAATGTACCTGGTGTGCAAACAGCAGGGGCAAAGTCTGAGGGTTCTGACTGCCTCTCTTCTGCTCTACTATGGACTTGGGTGGCCTTCAGACGCTGTTTCCTTACTCTCTGGTGCCAGGGATGTTGCTACTGCACACGTGTTGCTACTGGAGGGCAGAAGCCTGCAATGAAGCATCTTGTTACCTTTTCTGCCTCCCACCAGCAGACAAGCTTAGGTGGTGGTTGGGTGGGCTGGGCTGGGTTTTTCACTGACTTGGATTACAGGCAACGTGAGCCGAAGACGAATCATCACTATCATAATGCTCATCTTGGATTTCAGGATTGCAACACAAGCCACAGGAGTTTGTACCCTGAGCCAGAAAGTAAATGGTATTGCTACTTCATAGCACAGCCTCCATGCTTGCAAACAAACAGGTTTTCGCTTCTTGCTTACTGGTCAGGGAGGCAAGATCACATCCATAGATCACAAAGCAAAAAATGGACAACCAAGGATACGTGTCCCTGAATGGCTCCAACGTTTTGAACTTCCTCACTTCTAACCTTAATCTGCTTTCTGCAAACCCTTCCGCCACCCCACCCCACCCCACCATCCCGCTACCAAATATGCACCTGGAATTTAAGGGTATTTTCAAGATGTCCCTGTGCAAAACGGGTACTGAAGAATCATCGGCTCAGGATGAAAGAAGATCAAAGGTGACTTTAGCACGAGCATTTTCCTTGGCCCACGCCCCATTGCTCCAGTTCTCCTGCCAGTCAATTGGGCCATGCTTTCTAGCCATTAACCCAAAGTAAAGAAACTGGACAGCTCTCTCTCTGCTCCTGGTAGATTTTCAGTTCCAGGCAGGGCCAGCCTGAAGCCAATGTGGCCAATGTCGTCACATTGGGCCCTATACTTTGGGGGCCCCGCACCAGCACAGTGAGGATATCACCTGCTGCTGCAGCCGGGATCTCTATGGGCAAGCAGAGCAGCTTTACCTTGGGCCCTCCCACCTGCCCCTGCCTCCAAATGGCCCAAATAAAAATAGTCTCCTGGAAGCAGCTGGCAATCACATCATCCAGTAACCACCAAATATTTCCAGGTACCACAGTTTGCATGCAGCACCACAAGCACTCTTCTTGGTGAGTGGGGGGGGGGGGAGGTACAGGAATGCCCCAAATTGGGCCCCACCACTCCTGGAGCCGGACCTGGTTCCAGGTTTGAAAAAAGGAGATGGAAAAAGGAAACTCCTGTGAAAGAAGGACATGCACATTCCAGTTCTTCTTATTTGTCTTTAGGCAGATCCCAATCTATTCCAGGATCCCAGCACAAACTCATTCACTCTTGGACCTCAACCCACAGGATGAATATGTAGGTGCATAAAGTTACCTGCTGAAAAGGGCATGAAGGCATCTCTCTTCCGGAACTCGCCCTTCTCATCCAAGAAATGGCCTGGGTTAAACTCCTCTGGTGTCTCCCACTGAAGTGGGTCAAAGTGCAAAGACGGCAACAGTGGAATGACAGTGGTGCCCTTCAGGGAGAGGAGAGGGATGACATGACTTGCTTCAGCTGGACTGAAACCTAAGAAATAGCTAGTCTTTGAGACAGATCTGCCTGGGAACTATAAAGAAAGGGTTTCCACAAAGGCAACGTACTAGCAAAGGTCCTTATAAAATAGTTTAAAAAAATACTTGTTGTGTAAGTTTTATGAGAGCGTTTTTCCATTGAGGAAAATTCCTCCAGATCAGTGTTATTCAAACTTTTTAGACTGGGACCCACTTTTTAGAATGGCACTCATGTCAGGACCCACCGGAACTGATGTCATTAACCTGGAATTGATGTTATGGCAGGAAGTGACATCATCAAGCAGGAAGTGCTGTCAATATACAATAATAAAATGACACCCCTGAAATGCAAATTGGCATTCCTGGACTGCAGCAATTGTCCAACCATGAAACATTCCTGACAGAAAGCAAGATTAGGACAAAATATTATGTAAAAGCACTGAACTAAAAACAAAATTTAAAAAACCCTCACTTGAAAATTCAAATTGTTAACACTCACAAAAGGAATATAACAAGAATAAGGTCTGCAGTTTCCAAGTTAGCAGCTCCCAGCTTTCCGCGACCCACCTGACACCAGGTGGGTCCCAACCCACAGTTTGAATAACACTGCTCTAGATTACTCAGAAAATGTTGGTGCACTCTTTTATTTTCTTTGGTGGGAGGAGAAGGGGTCAAATGGCAATGCTTTTATTTCTAAAATATGTTCAAATGTTTTAAAATTAAGCCATATAGAGCTGCCACTGGTACGTATTTGAAGATATGACATCACAGCTATGCAAGTGCAAAAGGAACACAGCATGTTTTATGGCCTAATCCTATGGGCTCAAAGTGCAGCTAGAACTCATGTGCAGCATGCTTTATGCAGTCGCAAAATGTGACCCACTATTCAGTGCAGTTGGGCCACCTGTGTAAACTGCAATTGGCCACACATCAGTGGCCTCCGAAAGCACCCCAAAGCTAGCAAGTTGGCAGGTGAGGGTGAACAGAACGAGGAGGGGAGAGAGAGGAATGGAGTAGAGGCCATGGCAGGGAGAGGGGGTTGTCAAGGCTGGGAAGGAAATGATATTGGTGGCAGCATCTCCACCATCCTATCCCCCTTCCAGGGCCCAGCAAAATCTCTGGTGCAAGTCTGTGTAGACCCATAACAGTAGCAGAGATCTTAGGGTGTTGGTGGATAGCTCAATGATAGTGTTGATCCGGTGTGTGGCGGCTGTGAAGAAGGCTAATTCCATGTTTGGGATCATTAAAAAGGGGATTAAGGGCACAATCCTAAACTGAGTTAGGCCGGCATAATATAAACCAGCAAAGTTTGGCCAGCGCAAGGGACACCATAACATATGTTTGGACCACTCTCGGAGTTAGAGAGGCCAGCACACAGATATGAGACATCCTCCCTGACTTGGAGAATAGTCCAAACATGCTTGATGGCCTTTGTGCTGGCCAAACTTTGGTGGCTTAGTTTATGCCAGCCTAACTCCAGTTTAGGATTGCGCTCTAAGAGAGATAAGGCCAAGCTTACTATTTCATTGTATACATTGATGGTAAGACCACATCTGGAGTATCGTGTCCAGTTCTGGTTGCCACATTTCAAAAAGGATATCGTAGAACTGGAAAAGGTGCAGAAGAGAGCAACCAAAGTGATTAGTAGGCTGGGGCACTAATCCTTACAAGGAAATGCTACAATGTTTGGTGCTCTTCAGTCTAGAAAGAAGGCACCTGAGGGGTGGGGGACATGACTGATATACAGTATATATACAACTATATATGGAATGGATACAAATTTTTCTATCAACCCTATCATCGGCCAGTTTCAGCTGGCACAGACTGAGTGGAGTGCCCGGTGCTCCAAGGCTGGTGCTGCCTGCAGTGCCGGTTTTGGAGTGATAGCACTGACATGGGGGTGCTACTCGGCACCCCCACAAAAGCGCTCAGTGCGTAACATCAACTGTGCCCTAAATCTCAGGTGCACACTTAGTCAACCACTGTGAGATACAGAAAGCTGGACTAGATGGGCCTTTGGTCTGATCCAGCAGGGCTTATATTCCTTTTCATTTCCATAACACGCTAATAACATGCCGAGTCATCATACCTTAGGGATTGTGTGGCCCCTGAATTTTGTGTCGCAAGTCATTGCACGTGGGAAAGTCTCAAGACTTAATTTCTGATATCGCTGAATCTCATGGACAACTGCATTGGTGAAGGGCATCTTCACACGGTCTTCCATGTTCGGGGGGGCGATGGGTACCCACAACCTCAGCAATCTCCTGCTGAACTTTTGCTATAGTAAATATATATTTTATTGAGAGGGTGGGAGAAGGTTGTTACATTTTTAAACACAAAGGTTTCTGCTCAAGCGCCACTCATAAAGTTTACCAAGACCTGTTTCCCACTAACCAGGGCTTCACATATTCAAATCACCCACTTTGTGATTATCTACCATGTGGCCCTTCATTTTTCTCATAGTGGGCCTTACCTCAAGGCATATTCCATAATCCACTTTTATTATCATTCCTTTTTATTTTGCATATTCAGTATGTAGTATAAAGCCTGTCATGTGAACTCAGACTAGGGGGTGCTTTGAGAAAGCTGCTTTTAACAGCAGCTCTCTTTTAAAGCTGCAGCGATGAAATCCTCCTCCAAGACTATTTGCTTTCAGCAGTAATCAAGGGCGGATCTACTATGAAACTAATGAAGCTTAAGCTTCAGACATGGAATCCCTTTAGTTTACATTGTTTAAAAAATTTGGATTTACTGTACAAGAAGGGTTTTTGAAAGAAATAATAATATTCATAAAGGTAAAGGTTTTCTTGCAACTGAATGGTCTAGTTGTGATCAACTGTAGGGGGTGGTACTCATCTCCATTTCTAAGCCGAAGAGCCGGCGTTTATCCAAGGACAAGTTTCCGTGCTCACGTGGCCAGCATGACTATATGTCAAGGCACACGGAACGGCGTTACCTTCCCACCAAAATGGTACCTACTTATCTACTTGCATTTTTACATGTTTTTGAACCGCTAGGTTGGCTCACTCTGTCACATTGTCTTGAACTGCCAGCCTTCCAGTCAGTAAGCTCAGCAGCAGCGGTTTAACCTGCAGCGCCAACACATCCCATAATATTCATAATATAGTGTAATTAAAGTTACGTGACTCGGGGCACAAATATTTTCAGGAAACTTTGATACTCTTCAAGTATTCTTTGTGTTCTATTCACTGTGCAATTAATGGTGGCCCCTAATGGAGTCCCATTACCTTCACTGTTGTCTGTGCTGTTCATACCTTGAATGTGTGGGAATTTAGTCATTACCAGGAGGCTGTAGAGCATCAGTCGAGTTGTGTTCCCAAGAGCAGCAGCAAAGAGTCCAAAGATAAGCATTATAAAATCTTCTTCATTGATTATGACCTCATTGTTGGACTGGTCCTGTTGAAAACAGGTCAAGGGGAGAATAAAGAACCCCACTTGGAAAAAAAAAAAGGATGCAAAAAAAGAGAAACGTATGGCCCAGGCCAACTATGCAAAGACCCATGTAGAGATAAGCCATTTCCTAGGAATAAGCGCATATTTGGATGCAAAATCATCTGTTTCCTCATCTGTGAGACTTCTTTGAATTTCATACCATAGAATATCCACTCAACTTTATCAATTTCTTAATCCACACATTCCTCATTTTCTGCATGGCTTTTTAATATATGGTCACAAATCTCATGTGATTTCCAACATTTCTGGGCAGGGCTGGCCATAGGAGTTGTGGAGTCCAATGCAAAATATTTTTGCGGGGGCCTCCCATCTCTGAGGGCCTCCTTATAGGATGAGTGGCAGTGTCATCTGGCAGTGGCATTGCCTCCAACTGTTACCAGGGGTCCTGATTTCAAGCCAATCAAACACAGGGGCGGGCAGGTCATCCAGCGGCAATGTTCTGCTTGCTGTACATTCCTTGCATGCCTTGGCATGGACGATTCCATGCTGGAGTGTCAGTGGGCATTCTACTTGCTGCCCCATTGTGAGACCCACCCAGGCACAGGACCCAATTGGCCAAATTGCCCTAAGGCCAGACCTGCCTGGAAGGTGAGGAGATGCCCTAGATCAGCTCCTAAGCAGGTGTCTCTTCCCCTCGCTGGTGGTGAGTCGGGAGACAGAAGCACGGAAGAGAAGCATGCTTGACCCGTGGCTGATTCTTTTTGATTAGCTTATAAAGCACCCTCCTTCCTGTTTCAGCAACTCTTGTCATCAGCAAGGAGCTTCCTCGCCACCTGAGAAATCCTTTGCAAAACGAGGAGGAGAGCCTTTATAGACATTTGGCAGGAAGAAGCTATCCACAGAGCTCTTTCCAAACATTACCAAAATGCGGAGCAACACTCTTTAGCCGTCCCTACACCTAGAAGAGGAACATATGCAGTGAATGCCTGAGAACTGGTGGGCAGGAAATCAACTTTCCCTGAAATGTAGCTGCTAAGAAAGAAAGTTGTGGATTCCCCTACCTTCTCCATCTTGATAAGGAAGCAGTCAATAAAGTCACGAGGGTTCTGAGGATCCAGGCTCTGCTTGTGGGACTTCACCCTCTCATGGATGAAATCATATATCTTTCTACCTTCAGATAGGATCTTCTGGTGCTTTCCAGGCAGGTGGTCCATGATTTTGGGCATAGAAACATAGATCTGGAATAGAGGTGATGCATACAATATTATATATTGCAAGTATGACTTCAAAGTCCTGCCCACAAAGGCAGTAGCTCAAATCTCTTCTTTCCCATACAGTATTCCAAGAGTGATACCAATTTCAGTTCTATGGTCAGATGGACAGCATGTAGCAACTTGCTATTGCACCCTGGACCCATGTAACAACTGTACAGGTGGCTCCCATATTCACGGATTCCATATCTGCAGTTCCAAATATCCACAGATTGGGTGGGGGGCTTACCTTCTTGCTTGGGAATAGGGGCAGAGGAGAACACTATACTTAACATAGGTTACATTGGTTCCCTCTTATCCACAGTTTCAGGTCTCCACGGCGTGGAACCTATACCCTGCAGATACGGGGGCGTGTCTGTATTTGTGTCCTGGTCAAATGCATCCCAGTCATTGCCTTCCCTGGATATTCGCATCACTTTTTTTTTTTTTCCTTTTTTGCATCCCAGCTATTTGCATCCTACAATAACTGGGCAACAAGCCCCATGATCAATATCCTAAGCCTATTATCCCAGCCCTAACCCTATCTTTTCATTTAAAAAAAATAAAAAAAGCACATCTAATATCCAATCTTCATCTCAAATCTGCATTTCCAGGATGCATTTGACCAGGAAACAGTTGTCCAAGATGCCATGTTCCTGTCACTGCAAGCTGCAGCCTAAGGTGGGTGGCAGTCACAGAGGTCTCCTCATGGTAATGGAACTTTTTCCCCCTTACCCTAGGGCAAGCCTGTGCTGCTCAAATGATCTGTGCCAGCCATTTTACTGGTCCAAGGAGGGAAGGGGAGAGGGAAAGGGGAGAGGGAAAGGGGAGAGGATCCCAGTGCATGCCTGTGCTGCTGGCCTCCACACATTCTCTCCTAGTGATGTGAAGGCCCAAAAAAAATGGAAAAATTCAGAAAAAAACATGGTTTTTTGTTTTCTGAAAAATTGGAAAAATTGAAAAAAGAAAAAAATTGCGGAAGCAGAAACTGAAACTGATAATTACAGCTCAGAAAATGATTCTGATTAAATTTCATGCCCATTCATTGAAACTTAGTCCTACTCTCTTCTGTACACTTCCTCCTGTTGCAGTTTCACATCTCACAGTCCAGAACTGGTAGAAACTGGCAT
>JAJKFI010032887.1:7201-20170 GCA_029204185.1 Lerista edwardsae | reverse complement strand
TAAAGTGGCACCTTCACCCAAGGATATCTGGGCTTTAGTTATTTGTGGGGGGGGGTACACATAATGACAATGGCAGTCACAAATGGCCACTTTCCAAAGTGTCCTTTTGATCTTTTCCTTCTTCAATGCCACGGCATTTACCACTTACTTATACAGTCTTTACTATTTTTTTAAAAATTGTTGGGTGATCATGGTGTTTCTGCTTTCAACGTTTTAATTTTGCAATGAGTTTTTATATTTAACGTTTTTCATATGTGTTTGCTTTTAATTGTTTTTGAATAAAATACTGTATAAACCGCCTTGAATCCCCTTTCGTGGAGAAAAAGGCAGGATATAATTTTTTTTCAAATAATAAGTAAATAATTATTACGGTTGAGGAGGATTTTTCTTTTTGCCAAGAAACAACACAGAGCTGGGGTTATGAGATGAAGACATACTGTACATATTTACACTTCTGGAAATTCCTGCCTGGGTCAGACTGACACTGGCACTTTGCCTATCCACTCCCAGCCAATGTGGCAGGACTCCTCAACGCCCTCCCTGCTTGGGCAGAGTTCCTGGGCAAAGGCCGAAATGTATCTTCAGGTCATACCTGCTACAGTAAAAAACCCAGCATAAATTCTCCTATGAAACTTTGGAGCACTATGTTTTTGCCAGCTCCTGTTTTCATTTTCCCATTTTCAGCCTTACCCTGTGGAGCTAAACAGAGTCAGCCACTCGCTCAGCAGTGCAATGATTACGACAAGCCATACGTAGGAGCAGATAAGATCCCCGAGCGTTTAATATTCTCCTTGGGGAGGAGGTGCCCAGATGGCCCCTCTCTGCCTGGGCTGGTGACAACAAATAGATACTACCAAGGTTCCTCCCGCTCCAGTTCAGCTACATGTCCAAAAAGGATAAGGGAAGAGCATAAAGGGAGTGGGTTTGTTAACCTCACTTGGTTCTCTTGCGCAGCTCGGACCATTTCTGTTGGAATGTAGCTTTGCATCTAAGGTGCTTCATGCTTGATCTGGAGCCATGCCAGAGTACAGTCAATTGCCTGCTCTGTTGGCAGGTCACTGTAATTGCTTCCCTGCCCCACCCCCAATGTAATCCATCATCCAGTAGCATACCTTTGACTAGAGTACAGGGTCTCACGGTAGGAGTGCCCTGGAAACTAAATGACTAATGCAAAATGGATGGGAACAATGGTCCTGCAGGTTTTAGATCTGGGCTGATGAAGGGAAGAGCTTGTCCAAAACTTGGAAGCGCAAGGAATGTCTTTACCTTGGAGGTGATCTAGAGGAATTAAAGTGGTTTGAGAGGCGACTGCCTACTCCAATGCATCTTCTATCAGAGCTGGAATAGAAAGAGTGGCATCTGGAGCAGGAGCGGTGCTGGCCTACAGAAGGAGAGCAGCTTTGAGAATGGAGCTTAGAGGCTTATGTCTTAAAGAGGCAGTCGTAAAATGATGCCCTTTGTCCATTTCATTAAGACAGAGTGCGCTGCAAAAAGGACACACTTTGAGCGAAAGTATGCATACTCTTGCCAGATCTAGAGCAGCAATTAAAAAACAGAGTTATCTTAAAAAAAAAATTCTGGTTTTAGGATTTCTTCTCTCTGGAGCCCAAGCTGGTCCAATATTGAAATAGACAGTGGCCATCTTGAAATAGACAGTGAAAACTTTTCAGTTGGCTTACTCTTGAGTTTGTTTGCATCTGGTTTGCATTATATTTCTCCTTGGCTATTTGTGTTGTTAATCACATTGTAACTGTTTTGACTGTTTTAAAAATCCTCAATTCAGGCACTACGTCTTTCACCCACCTTGAATGAAGTGACACTTCCCCTGCAAGAACAGGTGTGCAGTCTGGGAGTGCTCCTGGACTCTCAGCTGTCTCTGGAGAACCAGGTAGCAAATGTGGCTAGGAGTGCATTTGCCCAGCTTCGATTGGTGCACCAACTACAACCATACTTGAGCCGTTCTGACCTGGCCACAGTGGTCCATGCATTAGTGATCTCTAGGCTGGACTACTGTAATGTGCTGTATGTAGGGTTTCCCTCAATGGTGTCATTCAAATGATTTAGGAACAGGAACTCACTTTTGAGTTCAAATTCAAATGTTGAGGGGGAAAAAGAAAAACAACAACCCAGAACCAGCCACAGAGCCCGTTAGGATCCGGAACGCCCGTTCTGGGTCCGTTCCACCTGAATGACATCACTGGTTTCCCTCAAGAACAATTCAGAAGCTACAGTTAATACAAAATGCAGCAGCCCAGGTGGTTACAGGGGCTAGACGGTTTGACTCAGCAGGACCACTCCTTCAGCAGCTGCAATAGCTACCCATTCACTTCCAAACTCAATTTAAGATGATGGTTCTGACCTTTAAAGCCCTTCATGATTTAGGCCCAGCCTACCTAAAGGACCACCTTCTCCCATGCATACCAGTTCGTCCTCTAAAGGGGCTCTCCTTCAAGTGCCCCCTCTGTCCCAAGCTAAAGGGATGGCAGCTTGGGGGCGAGCCTTCTCTGTGATGGCTCCACAAATATGGAATTTTCTTCCAGAAGAATCAAGAACTACACACTCTCATGGCCTTTTAGAGAGGGCTCAAATCCCACCTATCCCATCTGGCCTTTGGATGATGGTTGGTTGTCTTTTTCTCTATCCCTCTGGTATATCATCAGTTTGTTTATTCCCCTGGTCAATTGTTTCCCGACCCTCGATAGGGCCTGATGAGGAGAATTGGGTCTATCTCCAATTTTTGAACATTCTCTGTGTTCATGTTAAAATGTTTAATATTTAATTTTTTGGTTTTTTAAAAAAAATTTAAACTTATTCTACTTATTGTGGTTACATTGTACTTTGTTCTGTTCTCTGTAAGCTGCCTTGGGCATTTGTTTCGGCACAGGAAAGGCAGGGTATAAATTATTCAAATAAATAAATAAAATTAATGAATGAATACAAACTGCTTTGGCTTTGACCTCCTTGTTTAAAAAAACAGCATACAAATATGGACAATAAACTATCTCCCCTTTCTTGCCACTAATGTTTTTGGAAATTTTTAGTTTCAAAAAAAACAAAAACAAAAACAGGTAACTGGGAAGAACTATTACACACAAGCACATGTGGCTGAGACATGTGGCCAAGCCCTTAAACTAGTGCCTTCACCATCACATTAGTTATTGATGTTAAGGTTTATGCCTCTGAGCATTGTAAGAGTTGCTAGTGGATGCACACTACTCAGTAAAAGTAGCTAGGCCTCAAGCTTTAAAGCTAAACTAAAACTGGTCTAGCACTTTAAATAAAGCCAAATTTGATTCTCCACTGCTGCGTCATTCAGCAGGTGAAGATTGATTAATGAGGCTATTGCCCAGGAACTTAAGGCATAGCTGACTGGCTATAAGTTCACCTAGTAATAGACACCCATTGGTGCTTGCTTGAATAAAAGGAAATCCCTACTTGCATAGAGTGTGCTTGTTGGCATCCAGCTTGCAGCGAAGCATGCTGTCGCTCTGGGTCATAACTACTAGGTAACTTGGACAATGTTTTGCTTGCTATTTTCCATGTGTGGAACTTGGTAAATTTTTGTATAGCTGCTTAGCTAAAAGTTTTTCAACTATGTTGTCTGCACAGTCCTGTCTAAAATACACTCAGCACAAAACTAAACGACAGTGATTCTGTGTATTTTTGTTCTGCTTGGAGGAGGCAAGATGGCGGCGGACGGATAATAGCATTTTTTACTATCTCCCCGGCCTTGATTTGGAAAACAACCTGAATGCAACCCGATAATAGTAAGACTATGTCCCCAATTATTAGCAAGAAAAGGCCTAGAAAAAGCCCTCTAGCGGGGGGGGGGGCGATAAAATAAAAAAGCGGAATGTAAGGAATTACCAGCCTCAAATGGACTTCTTCCTCTCCTCCGCAAAGAATTTACATTCTGCATCCACCTTAAAGGACGTGAGTAATAACCCGCCCTCATTAATTTCATCTCCTGTCTTCAGTGACCTTGCTTGTTCTGCTCCTGATTTTGAGTTCCCAAATCAGCAAGATAAGGAAGAAACGGAAACGGGCAGCCATTCTCTCTCCCATAAGGAAACAAACTTAGAGAGAGAACAATTTTCCTCTGGGTCTGATTCACAACTGAAGCCTCTGAGAGACATATGCTTATTATCTGCCCAAACTCTGTCTTTAATCCTGGAACGAACTAATTTGATTGAAGAACAGCTACAAGCTCTACTTCAAAACATTTCACAGCTCTCTACTAGAATTGAAACAAACAGAGTTAGTGGAAATGAAGCTTGTCGTGTTTCCCCTCCCCCACATTCCTCATTTCCAGCTTCAATGTCTACTAATAATTATCCATTGGAAAGGGCAAATATTATAACTAGTTGCAATTCTCAGTTGGTTTTGCTTCCTACAGACATTATTTTTCACATTCCCCGTCAAGAGGCAGTCCATTGGACAAATAAATCAAGAATTACAAACTCTTTAACTCAGCTGATGAGACAAAAAATTCATCCTGCTGAGGTTCAGGATTTTTTCTTTCTACCCTCACAGCTGTATCATAAATGGTTATACTTATCCTTTACTACGGTCAAACTGGCTAGCAAGATACAGTATTTAATAATAGATCTTGTCTGAAGTCTTACAACATTATCATTCAGAGGGTCTTCAATCAAGTTGGTCATCAGTTGAAGTTCAAAATGAAAGCATCTATACCGTCTTCCAGACCCTCTTCCTCCAGCCATTCTCGTTATGCCGGTTTGAACTCGGGTAAACAAATAATCCCCCAAATGGCACGTCCTGAGGCCGGAGCCCTTATGAGGGCTGAACCTGAAAAGAGGCCTTGCCTTCTCATGAGGAGCAACCAAGAGTGCAAGTGGAGTTGGGAAAAAAGAGAAATGGAAGCCCTGTAATCAATACCAAATTAAGCTTGGACTCCACAGTTTCATATGGTGCTTTAGCTGAACAAGTAGATCTTTTTGTCCGCTCCCAAATGGATTGTTCTTCCTCCACAAAGAAAACTAGCCTTGCTTCTGGGGAAATATGTGGGTTTGCATCTGACACAGTTTCTTGTGTTGCTCCTCAGTCATCGAACAGAAGCTCTCTTAGCTCTATTCGAACTACCAACATTCCCCGTGTTCCTCTATCACCCTCTTGTATCGTGGTAAAGCGTACGCAGGGGGGCTTTTTCACCCTTGTAGATGCTGAGGCTCAAGTTGTTCCCCCTTTGTCATTTGATTTTATCAACCCCAATGAGAATCCATAAGAGGTTACTTTGATGTATTTGTTAGTCTTTCCGTCAGAAATTAAGTTCCTTTCAGTTAAGTTTTTCAATATGTTAGATTATAATGTGTTCCAAATGAATCTGGACATAAGAACCGACTAATAATATGTGTTTATTTTTCCTACTGCCTTGGTGGAAGGGTTGTTCTTAACCAATTGAATGTGATTGTCATGTTCCAAATGTTGTGCCATGTGTTCTTTTATGGAGGATGTCCTGATGAGTATTTTCCTGTAGTATCTATGGCCCTGTTGGGCTTGTCTCTGGATAAATAGATGTATTGCCCAGATACTCTAGAGCAGAGGTATTTAATAATACTGGCAAATTAATTTATCTTCATTGAGTTGACGGGCCTCTATTGGTGCTGAATCGAGACATAATGGTTATTGTTATGATTTTATGCTGATTCCTTTCATACTTCTTGTGTAGACCCTATCCTCCTCCCTCTGGTCTTTGACCGCAATAAAAGATTGATTGATTGATTGATTGTTCTGCTTTGCTTATCATCGAGCTTCTGGGAGCTCAGCCAGCGTTTTTTGGGAGACGTGCCAGACTGATAAGAACTCAAGCGGCAAAAGTAAAGAGACCACTTTTTTCCTGTCTCAATTGCTTTGCTGAAGTCCATGCATTTCTGCTGCGCACTGAGACCCCAATACCCTTATTGGGGTCACCCCAAATTCCTCTGCTACCATCAATTGGCTGGTTACAAACAGTTATGTGATACAAGTCTTTTGCCAGAACAAGTAAAACACAGCACTGAACTTCAAGCCCTTCTGGACTTGGATGTGGCCTTGAGTGTACAGGCTAAAAACAAGGGAGGAAGAGCCACTAATTGACAGTAGTCCTTTGGGGGGTGAAGCAGGATCTCTTGTTGCAGCAGGACTTATGTGTGTGGGGGGGGGAATCAGTATCAGTGAATACCAGGTCTCGGGAATCAATGGAGATGGGAGGGAAGAAGGGAATAAAAATGTAAAGACAAAAGGACAGAGGTCTTGCAGAGGTAGGGAAGAGTTAGAAAGGGCCATGTGTAGCTGCTTCAGTCATGCCTTTGGGTTTCCTCCATTGTAGAAGCCACAGGATTCTGAGTTAGAGAACCTGAGTTAGAGAGAACCTGCTGGAGCTTGGCAGTGAGGTTCAATCTCTGCAGTCACGGCAAGCTCTAGGCGAGACAGGGTCCAATGTGGGGGCACCGACTCACCAATTTAATACCTAACGTGGGGTTGGTAAGTGGCAGGGAAGCTGGCAGATTAACAGCAAATTTGTTAATCACAAGCTTGTCTTTTGTTAATGAGTGAGAGAGCCACCAGAAACTCTGTGGCGCCAGGGCCCTGACTGCTGTTGAAGGAGACACTGCAGTGTGTTTACTCCCCATCTCCTGCCGCTCCAACCAGTAGAGTTTTAAAAGGTGCAAAGCAATCAGACGCTAACTAGCCACCACAAGTTGGCCCTGCAAGAAGGGGAGAGTAAAGTGTCTGTCCCAAGTACAATTCAATTTGGCAATCAAGGCTTACCAAACACATTTTACTGCCTGTCTAAGGCGGTGAGACAGTTGCATACAGAAAATTGAAAAGAAGAGGCAAGGAGGGCAAAAGCTGTTTCAGAACTTTTAACGCTCTCCTAGCCACAATTACATAGGAGCAAGCCCCACTTATGAGTTGATACACATCCCACCTTAAGCAGGGTGAGGTGGCTGATATCAGACAGCCAAAAATCCACCTTTAACTACTCTAAGAGAACACATTCCCTATATTCACTCCATTGCTGACCCCCTGTCTCCTAAAGACTTTTCAGTAGCACCTGGTACTTGATAAGATGTGCAGACAGTGGCATTTCTACAGGGAGGGCAAAGCTCTAAGTTTTGCAAGAAGCCTTACCTTGCAGTGGAAATCACTCCTCTCCTGCACCGTTTTAGCCAATCCTCATAGGGAACAGCAACATCTTGGCGTTGCTTACAGGCTACAGCAGCAAGAGAGAGGAGGGATTTACATGACAGGGTAAGGCTTCTTGCAACACTTAGAGCTTTGCCCTCCCTGTAGAGCAGGGGTCAGGGAACTTTTTTACCTTTTACCCCAAAATATATTTAGATACATCGACGTTACCCCCTTAACGTTACCCGCCCCCCCGCCAGAACAAAAGAAAAAAAATTACGTATTGGAACCCATTGCTTTTTATTTGATTAATTAATGAGCTTAATTAATGCTATGTAAATATTTAGTTGTAAAGAGTTTGGGTACACCTGCAGACCTTGAGAGAATAGAATTCAACCCTTCTGGGTTACAACTAGCTTACCTTTTTGACAACAGGTTTAGGTGCTTGGACTTAAGATTTCTCTCTATAATGAATTCAGATTGGGGCGGGCGGGCAGCCTGGCTGGCTGGCTGGCTGGCTCTCTCTCTCTCTCTCTCTCTCTCTCTCACACACACACACACACACACACACACACGCCAGCAATAGCAGTTCTGATTTTGTTTTTGTTTTCTGCTGTTCGCCTTGCCTCGTTGCCTCCCGCCTCTCTTTGTGTCCCTAACTCCTTGCACAGGCGCAGGCACCCTAACCCTCCCCCCACTCGCTTGCCCACCCACCCCACTCCTTGGGACAACAAGACAAGGCAAACCCAGAGAGAGCCCTAGCCGCTCACAAGCAAAGAGGCATGTCCACAGAAGTCCTCTCAACACACACACGCACACACATGCACGTGCCTGTGGGCACATGCATACACACACCTCAGCCACTCACCAGAGCCTCCCCCATGCCTGCACGTCTTGCGTCCCTGCCGGGCTCCTGGGTGGCAGCAACGGCGGCAGCTCCTCGGCCTCCCCACCCAGAGCTGGTTCGGGCTCTTCCCTGGCGTCGAGCACCGCCGACTCCCCAGCTGCCTGAGTGCCAGCCGGGAGTGGGTCTGTGTTGGCCTCGCTGCCCAGAATAGGCTTGGCCTCGCCAGCTCCCCCAGCACCCAGCACCGCCGCAGTTGCAGCCACAGCCGCCATTTTCTCTGCTGTTGCTTCCTTCTCCCTCTACCAGCAGCAGGATCGATAACCACAGCCTTCTTCGCTGCCTGGAAAGGGAGGGGAATGCTGCCTATTGTGGGCCAAGTACCTTGCCGCTTCTAGTCTCCTATTGGAAGCAAGGGAAATCCATCAAGCGTGAGAGGAACTTCCCATTGGTCAGAAGAGAGAACGTTGGTCATGAAGGAAGGATGAGGGAAAAGGGGGCGGGGCATACTCCTAGCTGTCCATTACCCCCAGGAATTGCATTTTTACCCCATTTGGGGTAATTTACCCCTGTTCCCTGACCACTGCTGTAGAGACACCTCTGTGTGCAGATACTGCATGTTTTTTTTCAAAGAACTGGCACAATTGTCACAGTTGTAACACACTGGACCACTGCACTACAACACATGCCATCCAATTCCTCGATTTTATTTTACATTTTTCAGATGCTTACTTAATACTATACTCCAAAAAGACCCAGCCAGGAGGGTAACTGAGAGGGTACAAAGCCTGCTAACTACTGCATTCCAAGCACAAGATCAAATACATCACAGATCAGTCAGGCCTGATCCCATTGAATACTTGCTCATTCCCCCCCCCCCCCATAAAGTCAGCATATTCAACATATGCAGAAGAATGAAGTGGTAAAATCCTGAAAAGGTAAAGCAGAGTACTACTTCAGGCAGGGATGCTATATCTGAATGCTCCTTTTCTTAATCATTTTCAAAAGACTCCCTACAAGTAGATTTGCCAGATCCAAATTGGGATAGAGTGCCTATACCTTTAACCATTGTATAGAAGACAGAACTTGGGCAGGTGCAGCTCATCATGGAAGGGTTTAAAAAGCTGCATCTGGAGTACGTGCTTCAAAATAAGGATTCAATGAGTTCTGACTCACGTTTGCAAGAGGGGCAAGGAACTACCTTTAAAGGAACTACCTTTAAAAGTAAAGGTGAAGAAGGTATAAATCAGATCACCTAAGAAAACACAGGGCATTTAGAGACCCTGCTCCTATGAAATCAAAACAGAAAAGTTATCCAAAGTAGTCTGAACAGTAGCTGTATTTGAGCCCATTCATCCTATGGCTGCTTCCTCGAGAGCAAGCCTTTCTGAACACAGTGGGCTTTACAGAGTACAAGTAAACATGCAGAGGCTTAGGTTGCATGGTAAGTTTTATACCTCCAGAGGGGAATGATTGTTGCTTTTGCAGCCTTTTTTCTTTCCCTAAGGGGCCACTTACTTGCAGCATCTGCACAGAAGATCTATTCCCCTCCCCCAGCTGTTATTTGAGTCTGCCAAATTTTTAAAATAAATAACTGCCTACTCTGCTGCTCCTCTGCAGCTGAGAGGCGCTGTAGCTGCCCACACTGAGCCGAACACTTTTCCAGCATTCATCCAAATTTAAAATTTCCTCCCCCTGAAGTGGGAGGGAATCACCCTGCAAAGCGAGAGACTCCCTGGTGCTCCTGTCTCTTTAAGCAGAGACAGAAGCCTGCCCGATTGAGGTTTCGTTTCGTTTCCCTGGTGTGCGTTTCTGTCCTGTTCTCGTCACAAAAGAAAAAACTCCCCCAGGCCAAAACTCTTCCAATCCCGGCCGACCCAGGATCCCCTACTATAGCTTACCAAAAGAAAGTTGACGGAAAAGAATGCCCGCTGGACTTCGATGTTGCAGAAGGAGAAACAGTCCATTAAATCCAAAAATAGACACTTCACTTGCCCCACAACACCCCTGCCTGCAAACTATGGCAGCCTACAGAAGCAGCTTCTACCACAGCTGGGTCCCACTGCCAGGTCCTTCTTCCGACCTACAGTAGAGGAGGGTGGAGCCAGCTGCCCTCCCATTTCCCAACCCCGCTTGGGTGGGGTAATGGAGTCGGTTTGGCAGCCACGTTGCAAAGGATTGCCTCAGGCTTTTCTCCCTTTGCACATGAAAAGGAGCAAGAAAACCAGTTTGGTGCAGCCGAGTCAGAGCCTTCAATGGGAAATGGCAGTTGAGGAAAAAAAAATGCACTCCAACTGCAGAAGCAGTCAATTGCCTTCAATGTCTTAGCATTGGTCACATTAGCTTAAGGCTGGCCCTGTCTGCAGTCATCTCATTGCTCGCTTGGAATATGGAGGGGAGGAGGAAGAGGACTGCTCAAGCTCCTCAGGTCCAGCCATAGTCTAGGACAGTGATGGCGAACCTTTTGGGCTTGCTTGGTGTGCCAAAACTTTGGAAAATGGGTAACTTGACTCTGCTAGTGTGTCAATCCCCCCAAACAAAAGACAAATAACTGTTTATATTCATTTTATTTAAACTAAAACTACAATCCAATCATGTGTGGTGCTTTGTATTATAGAAACAAACACCAAATAACTTTACTTACAAAAATGGAAAAAATGAGTAAAACAAATTCAGTTTTTGTCAGGTGTTGGTGACCACTGGTGTGTCACCCCAAACGTTGTGGTGTGTCACCTTTGACACACATGTCCTAGGTTCGCCATCACTGGTCTAGGACTACAGGGAAAGAAGAGAGATGAGGAAGGGGTGGGTCGAAGCTGCACCCCTCCCGCTGCCTGATGGGTCTAATCCCAGTGCCGCCTGGTTTCCTCACTGAAACTCGCCCAACAAAGTTGCTGCTTTTGCAGAAGCCTCAGCTGCTTGGTTGCTCCCACTCGAGTGCCATGGAGGAGGTCATCCAGCAAGCCTGTCTGCTCCACCTCCTAGAACAGTGGTTCGCAAACATTTTAGCACCAGCACACATTTTTTAGAATGATAATCTGTCGGGACCCACCAGAAGTGATGTCATGGTCAGAAGTGACACCACCGAGCACAAAAATTGCTAACATCTCCCATACTACAAAATCAAATCTAATTAAGTAAATGAAAAGTTTACAATAAGTAGAAGTTAAAGACTAATTTAAAATAAAAAAAAGAACCCCACCAACCCTCTCAATCAGTTGCTGATCCGTTTTTTAAAAAATTCCCCACATATCCCAAGGCTGCAATCCTATCCACACTTGCACAGGAGTAAGCCCCATTGACTATCATTGTTAGACGCATATACATCATTGTCTGTTACCCCAAATGCAGTCACATACCATGGTAACGTCAAGTCTAATGTATTAAAACTAAAATCCATCAATCAACAGTATTTATATTCTGCTTTTCAACACAAAGTTCACAAAGCGGTTTACAGGCAAATAATAATAATAAAGTTAAATGGCTCCCTATCCCAAAAGGGCTCACAATCTAAACCAAAAGTACACATTGACATGAATGGGAACCCACCTGAACTGTGCTAGAAGATGCTGATGCTGTTCCACCACCACTGCCATTGCCTCACTCCTGGCCAAAGAGGTAGGCAGAGGAGCCTAGGCCGTTACTGTGGCAGCTGCCAAGTGCTGGCCCTAGCAAGCAATCCTTGCCTGTATGAAGCGGGATTGGTGCTGGAGTTGCAGCAATAGCCCTGTGTTATGTGCAGCTCTGAACGTTCCAAACATTTTGCATCCCACCAAAACTCAGCCACTGGTAGGACTTGACCCACAGTTTGAGAACAACTACTAGGAGCAAGTGAGGGTGCTGAATGAGCAATGAAAGAACACAACTGCTATAGCTTCTCTGATTATTTTGGAAACCTGCCTGTTTTATTTTCTGTCTCTAGATCACATTGGGCATCCAATGGCTTGTATTGAAGGATATAGATTCTTGGTCATGTGATCAAAATACAAAGATCTCAGATCCCTCTCCCTCGCATCTCCAGTCAGCTGGAAGGTGAAGTTCTGGAGCAGAGTGCTGAAGAACAGGAAGATCTCCATCCGAGCCAGTGCTTCCCCTTGAGACAACGTTGAAGTCTGGCCCTGCCTCATGCATGGGAGGGGCAACCCATGTCGTGACGAGGGCCTCCCCCTTCCTCCTACAGAGAATGGGATTCTGTTTGGGCAGGACCCCTGAGCATATGAAGTTTGACTTTACTGAGCCAGCAGCCTCTCCTCCCCAGGAGCAAAATCCAGCTCCTCTTCCATGCTCCATCTCAGGACTGAGATACCACAACAGTCCCTACAGTGGAGAGCACGCTGCCTTGCTACGAGTGAAAAATGAGGCAAATAGACCTTCGCTTGTCTCTGCCTCTCCACCTCATTGCAAACATCAAGCCATCAATGCCACCTCACATCTTGGTTTGTTTCCTTGTACCAACATGCATCCAGATCTTTCTGTTCTTCCTTCCTTCATTCATCTTAGAGTCTCTTTTCCAGAAACATCTGTTGGCCTCCTGGGAAAATAATCTGGACAGAATGGGAAGAAGTGTGTGTTCCATCACACACTATTGTATTTCCTGTTCAGCAACAGCTGTGAGCTTTCCCAGCTCCCCACACCTTCCCTTATGAGAAACCAGGTTCAGTCCCTCTTCTTCCCATTCTGTCCTTCTCTTCTACTCTGAGCATCAAGTCACCTTTGGATACTTCTTTGGGTTGAAACACAAACACACATCTCATTTGAAGGGTGGGTGTTCATGTATTATGCCTCATTTATTTTGCTTGCATTTGTGTTTTGCATCCCATACTAAATTTTGATTCCATCATCTATTATTGTAAACAGTCTCTAAGTAAAATGTGCATCATGATTTGTACCTGCTGGATTCTCTCTCTATTTTCTTCTATTGTCCTATGAATTACCAATTTAATTAATAGTCCAGCGCACTTACCATATCAAATCAAAAGAATTCAAACGAAAGCCCT
>JAJKFI010032886.1:7200-20169 GCA_029204185.1 Lerista edwardsae | reverse complement strand
TAAAGTGGCACCTTCACCCAAGGATATCTGGGCTTTAGTTATTTGTGGGGGGGGGTACACATAATGACAATGGCAGTCACAAATGGCCACTTTCCAAAGTGTCCTTTTGATCTTTTCCTTCTTCAATGCCACGGCATTTACCACTTACTTATACAGTCTTTACTATTTTTTTAAAAATTGTTGGGTGATCATGGTGTTTCTGCTTTCAACGTTTTAATTTTGCAATGAGTTTTTATATTTAACGTTTTTCATATGTGTTTGCTTTTAATTGTTTTTGAATAAAATACTGTATAAACCGCCTTGAATCCCCTTTCGTGGAGAAAAAGGCAGGATATAATTTTTTTTCAAATAATAAGTAAATAATTATTACGGTTGAGGAGGATTTTTCTTTTTGCCAAGAAACAACACAGAGCTGGGGTTATGAGATGAAGACATACTGTACATATTTACACTTCTGGAAATTCCTGCCTGGGTCAGACTGACACTGGCACTTTGCCTATCCACTCCCAGCCAATGTGGCAGGACTCCTCAACGCCCTCCCTGCTTGGGCAGAGTTCCTGGGCAAAGGCCGAAATGTATCTTCAGGTCATACCTGCTACAGTAAAAAACCCAGCATAAATTCTCCTATGAAACTTTGGAGCACTATGTTTTTGCCAGCTCCTGTTTTCATTTTCCCATTTTCAGCCTTACCCTGTGGAGCTAAACAGAGTCAGCCACTCGCTCAGCAGTGCAATGATTACGACAAGCCATACGTAGGAGCAGATAAGATCCCCGAGCGTTTAATATTCTCCTTGGGGAGGAGGTGCCCAGATGGCCCCTCTCTGCCTGGGCTGGTGACAACAAATAGATACTACCAAGGTTCCTCCCGCTCCAGTTCAGCTACATGTCCAAAAAGGATAAGGGAAGAGCATAAAGGGAGTGGGTTTGTTAACCTCACTTGGTTCTCTTGCGCAGCTCGGACCATTTCTGTTGGAATGTAGCTTTGCATCTAAGGTGCTTCATGCTTGATCTGGAGCCATGCCAGAGTACAGTCAATTGCCTGCTCTGTTGGCAGGTCACTGTAATTGCTTCCCTGCCCCACCCCCAATGTAATCCATCATCCAGTAGCATACCTTTGACTAGAGTACAGGGTCTCACGGTAGGAGTGCCCTGGAAACTAAATGACTAATGCAAAATGGATGGGAACAATGGTCCTGCAGGTTTTAGATCTGGGCTGATGAAGGGAAGAGCTTGTCCAAAACTTGGAAGCGCAAGGAATGTCTTTACCTTGGAGGTGATCTAGAGGAATTAAAGTGGTTTGAGAGGCGACTGCCTACTCCAATGCATCTTCTATCAGAGCTGGAATAGAAAGAGTGGCATCTGGAGCAGGAGCGGTGCTGGCCTACAGAAGGAGAGCAGCTTTGAGAATGGAGCTTAGAGGCTTATGTCTTAAAGAGGCAGTCGTAAAATGATGCCCTTTGTCCATTTCATTAAGACAGAGTGCGCTGCAAAAAGGACACACTTTGAGCGAAAGTATGCATACTCTTGCCAGATCTAGAGCAGCAATTAAAAAACAGAGTTATCTTAAAAAAAAAATTCTGGTTTTAGGATTTCTTCTCTCTGGAGCCCAAGCTGGTCCAATATTGAAATAGACAGTGGCCATCTTGAAATAGACAGTGAAAACTTTTCAGTTGGCTTACTCTTGAGTTTGTTTGCATCTGGTTTGCATTATATTTCTCCTTGGCTATTTGTGTTGTTAATCACATTGTAACTGTTTTGACTGTTTTAAAAATCCTCAATTCAGGCACTACGTCTTTCACCCACCTTGAATGAAGTGACACTTCCCCTGCAAGAACAGGTGTGCAGTCTGGGAGTGCTCCTGGACTCTCAGCTGTCTCTGGAGAACCAGGTAGCAAATGTGGCTAGGAGTGCATTTGCCCAGCTTCGATTGGTGCACCAACTACAACCATACTTGAGCCGTTCTGACCTGGCCACAGTGGTCCATGCATTAGTGATCTCTAGGCTGGACTACTGTAATGTGCTGTATGTAGGGTTTCCCTCAATGGTGTCATTCAAATGATTTAGGAACAGGAACTCACTTTTGAGTTCAAATTCAAATGTTGAGGGGGAAAAAGAAAAACAACAACCCAGAACCAGCCACAGAGCCCGTTAGGATCCGGAACGCCCGTTCTGGGTCCGTTCCACCTGAATGACATCACTGGTTTCCCTCAAGAACAATTCAGAAGCTACAGTTAATACAAAATGCAGCAGCCCAGGTGGTTACAGGGGCTAGACGGTTTGACTCAGCAGGACCACTCCTTCAGCAGCTGCAATAGCTACCCATTCACTTCCAAACTCAATTTAAGATGATGGTTCTGACCTTTAAAGCCCTTCATGATTTAGGCCCAGCCTACCTAAAGGACCACCTTCTCCCATGCATACCAGTTCGTCCTCTAAAGGGGCTCTCCTTCAAGTGCCCCCTCTGTCCCAAGCTAAAGGGATGGCAGCTTGGGGGCGAGCCTTCTCTGTGATGGCTCCACAAATATGGAATTTTCTTCCAGAAGAATCAAGAACTACACACTCTCATGGCCTTTTAGAGAGGGCTCAAATCCCACCTATCCCATCTGGCCTTTGGATGATGGTTGGTTGTCTTTTTCTCTATCCCTCTGGTATATCATCAGTTTGTTTATTCCCCTGGTCAATTGTTTCCCGACCCTCGATAGGGCCTGATGAGGAGAATTGGGTCTATCTCCAATTTTTGAACATTCTCTGTGTTCATGTTAAAATGTTTAATATTTAATTTTTTGGTTTTTTAAAAAAAATTTAAACTTATTCTACTTATTGTGGTTACATTGTACTTTGTTCTGTTCTCTGTAAGCTGCCTTGGGCATTTGTTTCGGCACAGGAAAGGCAGGGTATAAATTATTCAAATAAATAAATAAAATTAATGAATGAATACAAACTGCTTTGGCTTTGACCTCCTTGTTTAAAAAAACAGCATACAAATATGGACAATAAACTATCTCCCCTTTCTTGCCACTAATGTTTTTGGAAATTTTTAGTTTCAAAAAAAACAAAAACAAAAACAGGTAACTGGGAAGAACTATTACACACAAGCACATGTGGCTGAGACATGTGGCCAAGCCCTTAAACTAGTGCCTTCACCATCACATTAGTTATTGATGTTAAGGTTTATGCCTCTGAGCATTGTAAGAGTTGCTAGTGGATGCACACTACTCAGTAAAAGTAGCTAGGCCTCAAGCTTTAAAGCTAAACTAAAACTGGTCTAGCACTTTAAATAAAGCCAAATTTGATTCTCCACTGCTGCGTCATTCAGCAGGTGAAGATTGATTAATGAGGCTATTGCCCAGGAACTTAAGGCATAGCTGACTGGCTATAAGTTCACCTAGTAATAGACACCCATTGGTGCTTGCTTGAATAAAAGGAAATCCCTACTTGCATAGAGTGTGCTTGTTGGCATCCAGCTTGCAGCGAAGCATGCTGTCGCTCTGGGTCATAACTACTAGGTAACTTGGACAATGTTTTGCTTGCTATTTTCCATGTGTGGAACTTGGTAAATTTTTGTATAGCTGCTTAGCTAAAAGTTTTTCAACTATGTTGTCTGCACAGTCCTGTCTAAAATACACTCAGCACAAAACTAAACGACAGTGATTCTGTGTATTTTTGTTCTGCTTGGAGGAGGCAAGATGGCGGCGGACGGATAATAGCATTTTTTACTATCTCCCCGGCCTTGATTTGGAAAACAACCTGAATGCAACCCGATAATAGTAAGACTATGTCCCCAATTATTAGCAAGAAAAGGCCTAGAAAAAGCCCTCTAGCGGGGGGGGGGCGATAAAATAAAAAAGCGGAATGTAAGGAATTACCAGCCTCAAATGGACTTCTTCCTCTCCTCCGCAAAGAATTTACATTCTGCATCCACCTTAAAGGACGTGAGTAATAACCCGCCCTCATTAATTTCATCTCCTGTCTTCAGTGACCTTGCTTGTTCTGCTCCTGATTTTGAGTTCCCAAATCAGCAAGATAAGGAAGAAACGGAAACGGGCAGCCATTCTCTCTCCCATAAGGAAACAAACTTAGAGAGAGAACAATTTTCCTCTGGGTCTGATTCACAACTGAAGCCTCTGAGAGACATATGCTTATTATCTGCCCAAACTCTGTCTTTAATCCTGGAACGAACTAATTTGATTGAAGAACAGCTACAAGCTCTACTTCAAAACATTTCACAGCTCTCTACTAGAATTGAAACAAACAGAGTTAGTGGAAATGAAGCTTGTCGTGTTTCCCCTCCCCCACATTCCTCATTTCCAGCTTCAATGTCTACTAATAATTATCCATTGGAAAGGGCAAATATTATAACTAGTTGCAATTCTCAGTTGGTTTTGCTTCCTACAGACATTATTTTTCACATTCCCCGTCAAGAGGCAGTCCATTGGACAAATAAATCAAGAATTACAAACTCTTTAACTCAGCTGATGAGACAAAAAATTCATCCTGCTGAGGTTCAGGATTTTTTCTTTCTACCCTCACAGCTGTATCATAAATGGTTATACTTATCCTTTACTACGGTCAAACTGGCTAGCAAGATACAGTATTTAATAATAGATCTTGTCTGAAGTCTTACAACATTATCATTCAGAGGGTCTTCAATCAAGTTGGTCATCAGTTGAAGTTCAAAATGAAAGCATCTATACCGTCTTCCAGACCCTCTTCCTCCAGCCATTCTCGTTATGCCGGTTTGAACTCGGGTAAACAAATAATCCCCCAAATGGCACGTCCTGAGGCCGGAGCCCTTATGAGGGCTGAACCTGAAAAGAGGCCTTGCCTTCTCATGAGGAGCAACCAAGAGTGCAAGTGGAGTTGGGAAAAAAGAGAAATGGAAGCCCTGTAATCAATACCAAATTAAGCTTGGACTCCACAGTTTCATATGGTGCTTTAGCTGAACAAGTAGATCTTTTTGTCCGCTCCCAAATGGATTGTTCTTCCTCCACAAAGAAAACTAGCCTTGCTTCTGGGGAAATATGTGGGTTTGCATCTGACACAGTTTCTTGTGTTGCTCCTCAGTCATCGAACAGAAGCTCTCTTAGCTCTATTCGAACTACCAACATTCCCCGTGTTCCTCTATCACCCTCTTGTATCGTGGTAAAGCGTACGCAGGGGGGCTTTTTCACCCTTGTAGATGCTGAGGCTCAAGTTGTTCCCCCTTTGTCATTTGATTTTATCAACCCCAATGAGAATCCATAAGAGGTTACTTTGATGTATTTGTTAGTCTTTCCGTCAGAAATTAAGTTCCTTTCAGTTAAGTTTTTCAATATGTTAGATTATAATGTGTTCCAAATGAATCTGGACATAAGAACCGACTAATAATATGTGTTTATTTTTCCTACTGCCTTGGTGGAAGGGTTGTTCTTAACCAATTGAATGTGATTGTCATGTTCCAAATGTTGTGCCATGTGTTCTTTTATGGAGGATGTCCTGATGAGTATTTTCCTGTAGTATCTATGGCCCTGTTGGGCTTGTCTCTGGATAAATAGATGTATTGCCCAGATACTCTAGAGCAGAGGTATTTAATAATACTGGCAAATTAATTTATCTTCATTGAGTTGACGGGCCTCTATTGGTGCTGAATCGAGACATAATGGTTATTGTTATGATTTTATGCTGATTCCTTTCATACTTCTTGTGTAGACCCTATCCTCCTCCCTCTGGTCTTTGACCGCAATAAAAGATTGATTGATTGATTGATTGTTCTGCTTTGCTTATCATCGAGCTTCTGGGAGCTCAGCCAGCGTTTTTTGGGAGACGTGCCAGACTGATAAGAACTCAAGCGGCAAAAGTAAAGAGACCACTTTTTTCCTGTCTCAATTGCTTTGCTGAAGTCCATGCATTTCTGCTGCGCACTGAGACCCCAATACCCTTATTGGGGTCACCCCAAATTCCTCTGCTACCATCAATTGGCTGGTTACAAACAGTTATGTGATACAAGTCTTTTGCCAGAACAAGTAAAACACAGCACTGAACTTCAAGCCCTTCTGGACTTGGATGTGGCCTTGAGTGTACAGGCTAAAAACAAGGGAGGAAGAGCCACTAATTGACAGTAGTCCTTTGGGGGGTGAAGCAGGATCTCTTGTTGCAGCAGGACTTATGTGTGTGGGGGGGGGGAATCAGTATCAGTGAATACCAGGTCTCGGGAATCAATGGAGATGGGAGGGAAGAAGGGAATAAAAATGTAAAGACAAAAGGACAGAGGTCTTGCAGAGGTAGGGAAGAGTTAGAAAGGGCCATGTGTAGCTGCTTCAGTCATGCCTTTGGGTTTCCTCCATTGTAGAAGCCACAGGATTCTGAGTTAGAGAACCTGAGTTAGAGAGAACCTGCTGGAGCTTGGCAGTGAGGTTCAATCTCTGCAGTCACGGCAAGCTCTAGGCGAGACAGGGTCCAATGTGGGGGCACCGACTCACCAATTTAATACCTAACGTGGGGTTGGTAAGTGGCAGGGAAGCTGGCAGATTAACAGCAAATTTGTTAATCACAAGCTTGTCTTTTGTTAATGAGTGAGAGAGCCACCAGAAACTCTGTGGCGCCAGGGCCCTGACTGCTGTTGAAGGAGACACTGCAGTGTGTTTACTCCCCATCTCCTGCCGCTCCAACCAGTAGAGTTTTAAAAGGTGCAAAGCAATCAGACGCTAACTAGCCACCACAAGTTGGCCCTGCAAGAAGGGGAGAGTAAAGTGTCTGTCCCAAGTACAATTCAATTTGGCAATCAAGGCTTACCAAACACATTTTACTGCCTGTCTAAGGCGGTGAGACAGTTGCATACAGAAAATTGAAAAGAAGAGGCAAGGAGGGCAAAAGCTGTTTCAGAACTTTTAACGCTCTCCTAGCCACAATTACATAGGAGCAAGCCCCACTTATGAGTTGATACACATCCCACCTTAAGCAGGGTGAGGTGGCTGATATCAGACAGCCAAAAATCCACCTTTAACTACTCTAAGAGAACACATTCCCTATATTCACTCCATTGCTGACCCCCTGTCTCCTAAAGACTTTTCAGTAGCACCTGGTACTTGATAAGATGTGCAGACAGTGGCATTTCTACAGGGAGGGCAAAGCTCTAAGTTTTGCAAGAAGCCTTACCTTGCAGTGGAAATCACTCCTCTCCTGCACCGTTTTAGCCAATCCTCATAGGGAACAGCAACATCTTGGCGTTGCTTACAGGCTACAGCAGCAAGAGAGAGGAGGGATTTACATGACAGGGTAAGGCTTCTTGCAACACTTAGAGCTTTGCCCTCCCTGTAGAGCAGGGGTCAGGGAACTTTTTTACCTTTTACCCCAAAATATATTTAGATACATCGACGTTACCCCCTTAACGTTACCCGCCCCCCCGCCAGAACAAAAGAAAAAAAATTACGTATTGGAACCCATTGCTTTTTATTTGATTAATTAATGAGCTTAATTAATGCTATGTAAATATTTAGTTGTAAAGAGTTTGGGTACACCTGCAGACCTTGAGAGAATAGAATTCAACCCTTCTGGGTTACAACTAGCTTACCTTTTTGACAACAGGTTTAGGTGCTTGGACTTAAGATTTCTCTCTATAATGAATTCAGATTGGGGCGGGCGGGCAGCCTGGCTGGCTGGCTGGCTGGCTCTCTCTCTCTCTCTCTCTCTCTCTCTCACACACACACACACACACACACACACGCCAGCAATAGCAGTTCTGATTTTGTTTTTGTTTTCTGCTGTTCGCCTTGCCTCGTTGCCTCCCGCCTCTCTTTGTGTCCCTAACTCCTTGCACAGGCGCAGGCACCCTAACCCTCCCCCCCACTCGCTTGCCCACCCACCCCACTCCTTGGGACAACAAGACAAGGCAAACCCAGAGAGAGCCCTAGCCGCTCACAAGCAAAGAGGCATGTCCACAGAAGTCCTCTCAACACACACACGCACACACATGCACGTGCCTGTGGGCACATGCATACACACACCTCAGCCACTCACCAGAGCCTCCCCCATGCCTGCACGTCTTGCGTCCCTGCCGGGCTCCTGGGTGGCAGCAACGGCGGCAGCTCCTCGGCCTCCCCACCCAGAGCTGGTTCGGGCTCTTCCCTGGCGTCGAGCACCGCCGACTCCCCAGCTGCCTGAGTGCCAGCCGGGAGTGGGTCTGTGTTGGCCTCGCTGCCCAGAATAGGCTTGGCCTCGCCAGCTCCCCCAGCACCCAGCACCGCCGCAGTTGCAGCCACAGCCGCCATTTTCTCTGCTGTTGCTTCCTTCTCCCTCTACCAGCAGCAGGATCGATAACCACAGCCTTCTTCGCTGCCTGGAAAGGGAGGGGAATGCTGCCTATTGTGGGCCAAGTACCTTGCCGCTTCTAGTCTCCTATTGGAAGCAAGGGAAATCCATCAAGCGTGAGAGGAACTTCCCATTGGTCAGAAGAGAGAACGTTGGTCATGAAGGAAGGATGAGGGAAAAGGGGGCGGGGCATACTCCTAGCTGTCCATTACCCCCAGGAATTGCATTTTTACCCCATTTGGGGTAATTTACCCCTGTTCCCTGACCACTGCTGTAGAGACACCTCTGTGTGCAGATACTGCATGTTTTTTTTCAAAGAACTGGCACAATTGTCACAGTTGTAACACACTGGACCACTGCACTACAACACATGCCATCCAATTCCTCGATTTTATTTTACATTTTTCAGATGCTTACTTAATACTATACTCCAAAAAGACCCAGCCAGGAGGGTAACTGAGAGGGTACAAAGCCTGCTAACTACTGCATTCCAAGCACAAGATCAAATACATCACAGATCAGTCAGGCCTGATCCCATTGAATACTTGCTCATTCCCCCCCCCCCCCATAAAGTCAGCATATTCAACATATGCAGAAGAATGAAGTGGTAAAATCCTGAAAAGGTAAAGCAGAGTACTACTTCAGGCAGGGATGCTATATCTGAATGCTCCTTTTCTTAATCATTTTCAAAAGACTCCCTACAAGTAGATTTGCCAGATCCAAATTGGGATAGAGTGCCTATACCTTTAACCATTGTATAGAAGACAGAACTTGGGCAGGTGCAGCTCATCATGGAAGGGTTTAAAAAGCTGCATCTGGAGTACGTGCTTCAAAATAAGGATTCAATGAGTTCTGACTCACGTTTGCAAGAGGGGCAAGGAACTACCTTTAAAGGAACTACCTTTAAAAGTAAAGGTGAAGAAGGTATAAATCAGATCACCTAAGAAAACACAGGGCATTTAGAGACCCTGCTCCTATGAAATCAAAACAGAAAAGTTATCCAAAGTAGTCTGAACAGTAGCTGTATTTGAGCCCATTCATCCTATGGCTGCTTCCTCGAGAGCAAGCCTTTCTGAACACAGTGGGCTTTACAGAGTACAAGTAAACATGCAGAGGCTTAGGTTGCATGGTAAGTTTTATACCTCCAGAGGGGAATGATTGTTGCTTTTGCAGCCTTTTTTCTTTCCCTAAGGGGCCACTTACTTGCAGCATCTGCACAGAAGATCTATTCCCCTCCCCCAGCTGTTATTTGAGTCTGCCAAATTTTTAAAATAAATAACTGCCTACTCTGCTGCTCCTCTGCAGCTGAGAGGCGCTGTAGCTGCCCACACTGAGCCGAACACTTTTCCAGCATTCATCCAAATTTAAAATTTCCTCCCCCTGAAGTGGGAGGGAATCACCCTGCAAAGCGAGAGACTCCCTGGTGCTCCTGTCTCTTTAAGCAGAGACAGAAGCCTGCCCGATTGAGGTTTCGTTTCGTTTCCCTGGTGTGCGTTTCTGTCCTGTTCTCGTCACAAAAGAAAAAACTCCCCCAGGCCAAAACTCTTCCAATCCCGGCCGACCCAGGATCCCCTACTATAGCTTACCAAAAGAAAGTTGACGGAAAAGAATGCCCGCTGGACTTCGATGTTGCAGAAGGAGAAACAGTCCATTAAATCCAAAAATAGACACTTCACTTGCCCCACAACACCCCTGCCTGCAAACTATGGCAGCCTACAGAAGCAGCTTCTACCACAGCTGGGTCCCACTGCCAGGTCCTTCTTCCGACCTACAGTAGAGGAGGGTGGAGCCAGCTGCCCTCCCATTTCCCAACCCCGCTTGGGTGGGGTAATGGAGTCGGTTTGGCAGCCACGTTGCAAAGGATTGCCTCAGGCTTTTCTCCCTTTGCACATGAAAAGGAGCAAGAAAACCAGTTTGGTGCAGCCGAGTCAGAGCCTTCAATGGGAAATGGCAGTTGAGGAAAAAAAAATGCACTCCAACTGCAGAAGCAGTCAATTGCCTTCAATGTCTTAGCATTGGTCACATTAGCTTAAGGCTGGCCCTGTCTGCAGTCATCTCATTGCTCGCTTGGAATATGGAGGGGAGGAGGAAGAGGACTGCTCAAGCTCCTCAGGTCCAGCCATAGTCTAGGACAGTGATGGCGAACCTTTTGGGCTTGCTTGGTGTGCCAAAACTTTGGAAAATGGGTAACTTGACTCTGCTAGTGTGTCAATCCCCCCCAAACAAAAGACAAATAACTGTTTATATTCATTTTATTTAAACTAAAACTACAATCCAATCATGTGTGGTGCTTTGTATTATAGAAACAAACACCAAATAACTTTACTTACAAAAATGGAAAAAATGAGTAAAACAAATTCAGTTTTTGTCAGGTGTTGGTGACCACTGGTGTGTCACCCCAAACGTTGTGGTGTGTCACCTTTGACACACATGTCCTAGGTTCGCCATCACTGGTCTAGGACTACAGGGAAAGAAGAGAGATGAGGAAGGGGTGGGTCGAAGCTGCACCCCTCCCGCTGCCTGATGGGTCTAATCCCAGTGCCGCCTGGTTTCCTCACTGAAACTCGCCCAACAAAGTTGCTGCTTTTGCAGAAGCCTCAGCTGCTTGGTTGCTCCCACTCGAGTGCCATGGAGGAGGTCATCCAGCAAGCCTGTCTGCTCCACCTCCTAGAACAGTGGTTCGCAAACATTTTAGCACCAGCACACATTTTTTAGAATGATAATCTGTCGGGACCCACCAGAAGTGATGTCATGGTCAGAAGTGACACCACCGAGCACAAAAATTGCTAACATCTCCCATACTACAAAATCAAATCTAATTAAGTAAATGAAAAGTTTACAATAAGTAGAAGTTAAAGACTAATTTAAAATAAAAAAAAGAACCCCACCAACCCTCTCAATCAGTTGCTGATCCGTTTTTTAAAAAATTCCCCACATATCCCAAGGCTGCAATCCTATCCACACTTGCACAGGAGTAAGCCCCATTGACTATCATTGTTAGACGCATATACATCATTGTCTGTTACCCCAAATGCAGTCACATACCATGGTAACGTCAAGTCTAATGTATTAAAACTAAAATCCATCAATCAACAGTATTTATATTCTGCTTTTCAACACAAAGTTCACAAAGCGGTTTACAGGCAAATAATAATAATAAAGTTAAATGGCTCCCTATCCCAAAAGGGCTCACAATCTAAACCAAAAGTACACATTGACATGAATGGGAACCCACCTGAACTGTGCTAGAAGATGCTGATGCTGTTCCACCACCACTGCCATTGCCTCACTCCTGGCCAAAGAGGTAGGCAGAGGAGCCTAGGCCGTTACTGTGGCAGCTGCCAAGTGCTGGCCCTAGCAAGCAATCCTTGCCTGTATGAAGCGGGATTGGTGCTGGAGTTGCAGCAATAGCCCTGTGTTATGTGCAGCTCTGAACGTTCCAAACATTTTGCATCCCACCAAAACTCAGCCACTGGTAGGACTTGACCCACAGTTTGAGAACAACTACTAGGAGCAAGTGAGGGTGCTGAATGAGCAATGAAAGAACACAACTGCTATAGCTTCTCTGATTATTTTGGAAACCTGCCTGTTTTATTTTCTGTCTCTAGATCACATTGGGCATCCAATGGCTTGTATTGAAGGATATAGATTCTTGGTCATGTGATCAAAATACAAAGATCTCAGATCCCTCTCCCTCGCATCTCCAGTCAGCTGGAAGGTGAAGTTCTGGAGCAGAGTGCTGAAGAACAGGAAGATCTCCATCCGAGCCAGTGCTTCCCCTTGAGACAACGTTGAAGTCTGGCCCTGCCTCATGCATGGGAGGGGCAACCCATGTCGTGACGAGGGCCTCCCCCTTCCTCCTACAGAGAATGGGATTCTGTTTGGGCAGGACCCCTGAGCATATGAAGTTTGACTTTACTGAGCCAGCAGCCTCTCCTCCCCAGGAGCAAAATCCAGCTCCTCTTCCATGCTCCATCTCAGGACTGAGATACCACAACAGTCCCTACAGTGGAGAGCACGCTGCCTTGCTACGAGTGAAAAATGAGGCAAATAGACCTTCGCTTGTCTCTGCCTCTCCACCTCATTGCAAACATCAAGCCATCAATGCCACCTCACATCTTGGTTTGTTTCCTTGTACCAACATGCATCCAGATCTTTCTGTTCTTCCTTCCTTCATTCATCTTAGAGTCTCTTTTCCAGAAACATCTGTTGGCCTCCTGGGAAAATAATCTGGACAGAATGGGAAGAAGTGTGTGTTCCATCACACACTATTGTATTTCCTGTTCAGCAACAGCTGTGAGCTTTCCCAGCTCCCCACACCTTCCCTTATGAGAAACCAGGTTCAGTCCCTCTTCTTCCCATTCTGTCCTTCTCTTCTACTCTGAGCATCAAGTCACCTTTGGATACTTCTTTGGGTTGAAACACAAACACACATCTCATTTGAAGGGTGGGTGTTCATGTATTATGCCTCATTTATTTTGCTTGCATTTGTGTTTTGCATCCCATACTAAATTTTGATTCCATCATCTATTATTGTAAACAGTCTCTAAGTAAAATGTGCATCATGATTTGTACCTGCTGGATTCTCTCTCTATTTTCTTCTATTGTCCTATGAATTACCAATTTAATTAATAGTCCAGCGCACTTACCATATCAAATCAAAAGAATTCAAACGAAAGCCCT
>JAJKFI010032877.1:0-15969 GCA_029204185.1 Lerista edwardsae | reverse complement strand
ATGAATGAATGAATGAATGAATGAATGAATGAATGAATGAATGAATGAATGAATGGGCTTAATGTTCCAGGATTCCTCCCAGCTCCAACACATACCACAGAAATATAGGTGCTGGAGTAAATATTTCAGAACCAGCAGATCACAGGAAAGGAAACACCCAGAGCATGTTCTGAAGGCCAGGGAAGCCTCCCCGATGCTCAATAATCTGTCTAAGGCAGTGATGGTGAACCTATGACACGAGTGTCAAAGCTGACACACCACAACATTTGGGGTGACACACCAACATTCACCAATGCCTGACAACAACCGAGTTCTACTCATTTTTTGTTTTTGTAGTAATTTGCTGTTTCTATATATAAAACATAGCACCACACATGATCAGATTGTATTTTTTTGTTTTTGTGTAAATAAATGAATATAAAGAATGGTGTCTCTTTTGTTTGGGAGGGGGGTTGACACACCAGCAGGTTCAAGTTAATTAAGCATTTTCCTAAGTTTTGACACACTGAGCCCAAAAGGTTCGCCATGACTGGTCTAAGGCCTTCAAAGGGTCTAAAAAGTCATTTTTGGGACTTTCGGAAAACCAGGAAGTGAATATTCAGCCTTCTGGAGGCGTTTTGAGGACTGGGAGGCTGTGTGTTGCCTCCCTGGTCCTCAGAACATCCTCCACACAGCTTGGAGGGTGCAACCCATGCCAGCAACCTCGGGAGGGCAAGAGGCTCATAGGGGACCAGAGACTTGCCATGGACCAGATAGAGGCTCTCCAAGGGAGTGGCAACAGGATGCAAGCATCTTGTTGTCTCATGCCTCCCTGGGGCAGCTGGATTAGATGGGCCTTTGGCCTGATCCAGCAGGGCTCTTCTTATGTTCTTACATAAGGGCCACATCTGGCCTCCAAGCCAGGGTTTGGAGACCCCTGCTTTAAAGAGATGGTGGCAAAACTGCTTTCCCAATGGCTGCCATTTCGTTTTTCCACAATGCCCAGATGTAGAGTCCTTCTGAAGAAAAAATGGAGATGTCATGGCTGGGAATAGAACCGAGGACCTGGGCTAGTCTTCCTATCAGCAGCAGACCGTGAGCATGGACATATTTATGGAGGAAAACTCCATCACAGATTATAAGATATGGTGTGTGTGTCCAGTCTGACATTAGCTGGTCGCTTATCATTAGAGCCGGGTAGGAATTTTTTTCTGTCATCCGAATTGGCCATGGATGGCAGGTTTTGTTTTGTTTTTTGCCTACCCCTGAACTGGGGAGGGACGGACAGGTGTTTCATGATTTACTTTTGTGTTCAATAATGTTAAACCCCAAACTGGGGCTTTCCTTGGAGATGGTGCAAGGGTAATAGGCTACTTTAGAATGCCAGATGCAGGCGAGTGGCAGTGAGATACAAGTATCTGGTTCTGTTTGTGCTCCCTGAGGCATCTCTGTGAGATACAGGAAGCTGGACTAGATGGGCCCTTGGCCTGACCAAGTGGGGCTGTTCCTATGAATATATGTCTGAAGAGGAGTATCTGGTTCTGGTGGATGCCCAAGAGAAATGCTGTGGAGAAGCTTGACTAGCCCCCAGTGTGTTTCCCTCAGAATTTACCTCAGAATGCCAGGTGCAAGGGAGTGGCCACAGAATGCAGGCAGAATGCAGTCTTGTGTGCTCCCTGAGGCATCTGGTGGGCCACTGTGAGATACAGGAAGCTGGACTAGATGGGCCTTTGACCTGATCCAGTGGGGCTTTTCCTATGTCTGAAGAGGAGCATCAGGTTCTGGTGGCTGTCAAAGAGAAAGCCTGTTCCAGCAAGGCTTTTCTTATGTTCTTATTTTATGGAGTTTAGGAAGATCCTGTTAAGGTTACAGCATCACACTTGCCATCTATCTGTAAACATTTATGCATTCAACTGCTGCAGAGGTGATCGAGAAGATCGTGGGTTGAAAGGAGTTTCTTATTCCGATTGCTGCGGTGATGAGGATGGTTGTCTTTGAAACCTCTTCTTAAATAAGAAAAGGATGCCATGGGACTTATTTTGATTGTTTACAATAACTTTCTGGCCCGCTTTTCGTGGGATGCCAGGCCACTCCCAACTGTTCTCAAGCACCTTCCTCCCCTCCCCTCGTTCCTTTGTTTTGTTCTTTTAATTGCCCTTGGCTAGCACGCCACACTGAGCCAGCTGCCAGCTGTACTAAGAAAACAAAGAAGAGAAGAAGACACCATATTAAACGCTTTCCTCCCTCTATCTTCTATGAAAATGGTTTACATGCCCTGTCGGAAATTCATCCTGCACGTAACACCACAGATGCCAGCAGGATCACACCCGGAATCAGTTTGGCCCTGGAAGTCGGTTGCGCAATGCGTTCAGATGCGCAGCGCCGGGATGAGTAACTGGCTGCCAGATGTGAGCATCAGCCCTTGTGCTCTCCCTCTTTTGAGGTCTGAGCCCACATTCTCATATGCAGTTTGTTAGCCAGCCTCAGTGATTAGCATATATATAGCTGCTGCTTGAGAGCCATTCCACCGAAAACAGTCCCATAAGGCAACGTGCAAAGAGAATGGCACAAGAAAGGAGGCATTTGCTGCTGATTTCATTGCTCTGAATGATCCTGCTCCTGGTGTTTTGCTTTGTTTTTTTCTCTCAGGATCTAACTGCGTGTCACATGGGAGACTCATGCTTGGTTTCCTAACAGATTTTGTAAAATAAAATAAAATATGAAGGCTTGGAGGGCAGGGAACACTGGTGGCTCTGGGGGGAGGGGAGCTTAGGGCGCAATCCTGTGAGCACCCTTGGCAGCGGTGTTATGCTGGCGGAACGCTGGGCGGGACATCCGGGTGATCGATAGCCCGCCCGTTGCGTTCTGGAGCGTTCCGCCGTTTGCGTAATGTACACAAGCGGCGTAATTGGTTACGCAAACGGCGGAACGCCCCGGAACGCAACGGGCGGGCTGTCGATCACCCGGATGTCCCGCCCAGCGTTCTGGCAGCATAACACAGCTGACCCTTGGGCAGACACTAGCCGCTTGCGGTGTTCCTGAGCATGCAGCGCTGGCACGAGAGCACTGTTTCGGACGCCCACACCACCGCTGCATCCACAGGGCCAACACTGGCAGCAGCGCCGGCCCAGCTGAAGCCTGCGCCGAGCTGCTCCTGCGCCGGCCGAATCCAACTGGCGCAAAAACATTTCCAGGCAGTGTGAGGGAGGGCAGGAGGGTGTTTCTGGATGGGCGGTGAGCAGGCCAGGAGGTGTGCCAGCCCGGGGAGGTGGGAGAGCCAGGATGCGGCCATTGGGACACATCCAAGCTCCCGTCCCCAGGCTGCGTGGCCCCAATTTGGGTAGTGCAGCACCCCCGGCTCAGATCATTGGGGAATCCATTGGGGTGGCTGGCGCCTACACCGGGGTAAGGCACAAATGTACCCTTGCCCCAGGGAGGCTCCAGGCGGCTCCTACTTGCTCTGGATATGGTGTAGGCCCGCTGGCCTTCCTGTTCCAGTGCAAGTTCAGATCGTGCCCTTAATCTTTTCCCCATGAGCAAGAACCTATTCATCCATGGGAGGGATATGGCCCCCTATCCAGCAGCACCATGCAGCCGGAACGCTGGGCGGGAGGAACGGGTGAGCGGCAGCCCACGGGGGCGGGGAAGACGGCAAAAAAGAGCGGTACGCAACAGGCGGGCTGCCGTTCACCCGTTCCTCCCGCCCAGAGTTCCGGCTGCATGACGCCAATGCCCCTATCTCTTTGCCCTGCAGGTGGGAAAGCAGCTCTAGGGGGCAATTTGATCACACATAAATGGCACTTGGAGGAAAGATTAAGCACCCCATTCCTCAGTTTCTCTGCTGTGATCACATTCCTGGCCCTCTGGTGATTCCATTGCATTAAAGATGAATGAGTGCCGAGACCTGCAACCTTTTGCATCTCACAGCAGGCACGAAAAGTGCCATGACCTAGTGCCAGATTTCATTTATTTATTTATTTATTTGCAGAATTTGTATATCCTGTCTTTACCATGCCAGAGCAAATGCCCAAGGTGGCTGGCAGAGCTTCAGAATAAAGCACTCCACAATAAGGCACTACTTGAGACTCATGGCAATGACCAGGGGCACCGACATGCGTTCAACATTGGGTGGGGGGTGTAGCCACGACCCTTGACACAGCCATGCCCATTGACGCACCCAACGTTGTGACATTATGACATCGGGGGGGGGGGGGTAGTTGCACGCTTCACCGGCTCCTGGAGCCAGGAAGGTGCGCATGTTTCCCCCCATGATGGGCCTTCTCTCATCACAGTGTCACTCAGCCACCCCCAAGGTTCGTGGTTGTCTTCTCTTCACCCCACTCCATGGCCCTTTGGCCCTCCACATCACCCTGTCATCATTACAAGCACGCAGCCATCACTCCATCAATGTGGCCACCTCATGGCTCTACTTCTCCCCCTACCCCATCAGGCTGGTACCATGGCAATCCCACGGCCTTCCTCCCCGCACCATGACAACCCCCGGACAGCACTCACAGAGCTCGCAGTAGCGCTGGCAGCCGCGGCCGAGGCTGTGCAGGTAGCGCTGCAGCACGTTAAGACCATAAGAACATAAGAAGAGCCCTGCTGGATCAGGCCAAGGGCCCATCTAGTCCAGCTTCCTGTATCTCACAGAGGCCCACCAGGTGCCCCAGGGAGGCATGAGACAACAGGATGCTTGCACCCTGTTGCCACTCCCTTGCACCCGGTACTCTGAAGTAGCCTACTACTAATGTAAGAAGGTTGCCCAACCCATCATGGCCTATAGCCCACAATGGACTTTTCCTCCAGAAATCTGTCCAGTCCCCTCTTAAAGGCATCCAGACCAGATGCCATCACCACCTCCTGTGGCAAAGAGTTCCACAGAGTAACTACCCACTGGGTAAAAAAAGTACTTCCTTTTATCTGTTTTAACTCTCAGTTTTAGCGGATGCCCCCTGGTTCTGGTGTTTTGAGAGAGGGAAAAGAACATCCCTTTATCGACGTTGGTGAGGAGGTCACAGGTGGAGAGCTGCACTGAGTCCCAGCCCAGCGCCTGGCACACCTGCACCACTGACAGCCACCACGAGTAGCTCTCGTACATCCTCATCTCACTGCGCCGCCATCGCTGCCAGGCTCCAGGAGAGCCAGTGGGTGGCTATGGCCAGGGCCGGGGAAGAGGGAAGGGAGGCAGCACGGGCTTCTCACGCCTAAGACCCCTCAGCTGCCACCGCCGTCTTGGGGTCGCCTTAGCAGCCCAGCAGCCTGCACACGCCACGCCCAGAGCGCATCGATGGGGAGTTGTGGCTCCGCCCCTGCCCCATCGATTGCTCCAGCATCTCCTATCCAGGCAGAACGAGGGAAAGAGGCAAGAAGGGAACTTGGGTGGGGAAGTTTTGCCCGCCATTTCCTGGAGGCTTTCCCCCGCCCCACCGCATGCTCATTCCCTGTTCCACTCTTTTGGGGGGGCACAGGGGGCCAGGTATTGGGGAGGCGCAGCCAACCCCAAAAAATATTGGGGTGGCAGACAGCTGACGTGCCATTTAATTATAAAGTTGGCGCTACTGGCAGCGATTTAGAGCACAATCCTAACCTGGAGTTAAGCCGACACAAGTTAGGCCAGCAAAGTTTGGCCAGCACAAGGGCCACCATAAAGTGTGTTTGGACCACTCTCGGAGTCAGGGAGGATGACGCACATCCAGTGATGTCATGCAGGGGGAACGCGGGGGAACTCAGTTCCACTAGTTAAAATTAGGGCTGATTCCGCCCACTTCACCTCCCCCCTCCCAATTCCTCTGCAAAGAGCTTTTCTTCTTGGTTGGCCAGCACTCAGAGGGTTAAAGGGAGCGACTCTCGATTCCTAGGGGGGTAAAGGCAGTGATGTCATTCCGGATCCTAACGGGCTCCGTGGCTAGTTCCAGGTTCCCAACAAGTGCCAATCAAAAGTGAGTTCCTGTTCATAAATCATTTGAATGACACCACTGCACACATCTATGTTCTGGCCTCTCTGATTCCGAGAGTGGTCCAAACATGCTTTATGGTGTGCTGGTCAAATTTTGCTGGCCTAATTGTGCTGGCCTAACTCCAGGTTAGGGTTGCGCCTTCAGAAAAAAAGTCATGACTCAAATTTGACTCGAGTCCCAACTCTCTTTAGTGTTTGCATGCTTGCTTGCTTACATTTTTTTCCCCATTTCTTCCTTGTTGCCTCGTAAGACCTTGTGGGCCATCCAGGAGCCGTCTTTCAGACTGACGGCAGCAGCACATGTGGTGGGCGCAAAACAGGAGGTGGGCTGGAGGGGAGGAACAAAGCTGCTTGCTTATTTTTTCTGCTGTCACTTCTGTGCTGCCCCAGAAGACCTTGTGTGTGATCCAGAAGCCATCTTTCAGGCTGATGTCTCTTGAAATGACTTGGGACGAGTCAAAATGACTTCAAAGTTCTCCGTGAGTCGGGTCACGACGATGCACACTATGTCTCGAGACTTGACTCGTGAAATGTGACTCTGGCATGTCCCTGGTGAACAGTGCGTAGAGGGCATGTAATCCAAGTCAGAACCGTGATAGGGACAATGTATTAAGCGCCCAGTCCTATCCAGCTTTCTGGTGCCGTGCAATGCAGCTGCAATGCAGCCCCAAGGTAAGAGAACAAATGTTCCCTTACCTTGACGAGGCCTCCATCACTGCACCTCCACCACCGCATACAGCATGCAACCAGTGGTGTCATCTAAATGATTTAAGAACAGGTACTCACTTTTGATTGGCACGTGTCAGGACCCGCCCACCGGAAGTAACGTCATAAGCCAGAAGTGATGTCGTGGCAGAAAGTGACATGAAAAAAGCCCTTTTTGAGGCCTCAGACGATTTTAAACTGACCCAACAGTTGCAACAGTATTCCACAGCACCCCCAGAACATGTGAAGGAGGCCTGGCATCATGTTAAAACCCCAGAGCAACTCATTTTTCAGTGGCAAGGAAAGGAAAGGCTCCGCTCACTGCCTGCCTGCCTGCCTGGCTCTGAGAACATGCAGGCAACTCAAACATGCAGGAAATTCAAACGTTGCAGAGGGTGGAGTCGACGAGTGGGCGGGTGAATGGGCAGGGCCAGCTGTAATCCTAGAAACTGGTACTCGTGTACCCCCGCGTACCCCCTGCATGACATCACTGCATGCAACCCATTGGGATGGCTACACCAGGGCTGGAAAATTGGCTAGGATTTGGCCCTGAATCTCTCCTAACACCCTGCTTCATGTTCCTCCAGAACCTTTTCTCCAGAAACTTCCATGCCATTTTGAAGCCTAACTGAGAAGAGAGGTGGGCGGCATTTTGGTTTCCTTTTATTTGATTAGCAGTGGGATTTTTAAGCCCATAAGGCAGTGTTTCCCAAACTGTGAGTCCAGACCCACTGGTTGGGTTGGACCAGTGATGTCATTCAGGGGGAACGGACCAGAACGGGTGTTCCGGATCCTAACGGGCTCCGTGGCTGGTTCCGGGTTCCCGACAAGTGCCAATCAAAAGTGAGTTCCTGTTCCTAAATCACTTGAATGACACCACTGGGTTGGACATAATGTCAGGTGGGTTGCAGAAAGCTGGGAGGAGCCATCTTGGAAACTGCAGACGTACTTTTGCTATATTCCTTTTGTGATTTTTCAAATGAGGATTTGGTTCAGGGCTTTTACATATATTTTGTCCTCATCTTGCTTTCTCTCAGGGATGTTTCATGCTTGTGCAATTGCTGCAGTCCAATAATGCCAGTTTGCATTCCAGGAGTGTCATTTTATTACCTTACATTGACAGCACTTCCTGCTTGATGATGTTACTTCTGGCTATGACATCACTTCCCAGTTAATGACATCGTTTCCAGTGGGTCCCAACACAAGTTCCATTCTAAAAAGTGGGTTCTGGTCTAAAACGTTTGAGAACCATTGCCATGAGAACCAGGCATAAACATTTCTAACGGTTCAGAGCCTGTTAATTTATACCAGCAGCCACCAGGATGTTGTGGATATCACAAACAAATGTAAACTGTATGGAAATTCTGCTTCCTGGCTTGCAGTGACCTTGCAGTCTGCAGCAGCCTGATTTTTGGATTTCCACTGGCTGATTTGGACAAAATGTCCTTTATGAAAGTGACAACACTGCTGGTTTGGTTTCATATGGGGCGGTAAATTTTTACAGAGTGTGGGTGTAACCTCAAACTTTCATTTAATAAGCAGCTTAATAACAAAAAGAAAGCATTCAAAGGTCATAGCTTAATACTGGAAATGAAATATTATTACTAAACTGGTTTATGACTCTGCTGACCCAGATCTGAGAAGATCAGCCTGAAATTATATGACACCCACTATGATTCAAACAAGCCACTTGACGTTTCCCACAAATGTCCAGCTTGGCGCTTGCTCAGGACTGACCCAAACCTCTCAACACCTGGGGTCCCCTGCCAAATGTGCCGCCTCCAGACCTGGTTGTGTGCTGCCCTCTGCTCCTCCTAATCCTTAGATTGGGAAAGGTCAAGAAGCAGGAAGAGGAAATGTGGGAGGAGACAAAAGTGATAGACTAAAGACACTCTAGGCCTCTACTCTCCTTCACCCATCCTCTACTCTGCTTTATTCCTCTGATCCTTTTCCAACCTAGTGGAAGGGGAGTGGATGGATGGAGAGGTGCCAGCCTCCCCTATGGGTTCCTCGGATCTGTGCCCACAAAATCGCCCAACCCCCGCCCAGTTCCACCCTCCACCCTCCCAGAACTGCTGAGTTCAGCTGGTAAAGAGGTGGCTCAGCGCCCGCACTCCCAGGCCTGTGCTACAGCTAGTGCTTGCTTGGGAGCCTTCGCACCAATGGGGGGTGCCAGTTGGTGCCCCCGTGTAGGGGCTAATGACTTTGCGTCAATGCAACAATGTTGCATTGACATGAAGGGGCACTTGGGGTTGCACTCTCAGGGCCACAAAGTGCATCACAAACCCCATTGGGACAGCTTCATCAGTGCTTGAAAATTGGATAGGATTTGGCCCTCAATTTCTGTTAGATGTTTCAGAGAACATATTAGCATTTAACTGGCACAATCCTATCCAACTTCTGTACCTTTGGAGCATGCACACCACAGGTGTGCACTGTCATAAGAGCACCATAAAGTACTTGCCTTGCTGGATCAAGCCAAAGGCCCATCTAGTGCAGCTTCTTGTATCTCACAGTGGCCCACCAAATGCACACAAGACATCAGGCTGCCTTCATTCTGTGGCCTCTCCCTTGCACCTGGCATTCTGAGGTAAATTCTGAGGGAAACAAACTGGTGGCCAGTCAAGATTCTCCACAGCATTTCTCTTTGACAGCCACTAGAACCAGATGCTCTTCTTCAGTCATGTACTCATAGGAACAGCCCCACTGGATTAGGCCAAGGCCCATCTAGTCCAGCTTCCTGCATCTCACAGAGGCCCAGCAGATGCCTCAGGGAGCAACACAAGACAACAGGCTGCCTGCATTCTGTGGCCACTCCCTTGCACCTGGCATTCTGAGGAAAATTCTGAGGTAAACACACTGATGGTTAGTCAAGCTTCTCCACACCATTTCTCTCACCAGAACCAGATGCTCTTCTTCAGTCATGTACTCATAGGAACAGCCCTACTGGATTAGGCCAAGGCCCATCTAGTCCAGCTTCCTGCATCTCACAGAGGCCCAGCAGATGCCTCAGGGAGCAACACAAGACAACAGGCTGCCTGCATTCTGTGGCCATTCCCTTGCACCGGGCATTCTGAGGTAAATTCTGAGGGAAACACACTGGTGGCCAGTCAAGGTTCTCCACAGCATTTCTCTTTGACAGCCACCAGAATCAGATGCTCCGCTTCAGACATGTACTCCTGGAACAGCCCTACTGGATCAAGCCAATCCAGTCCAGCTCCCTGTGTTTTACAGAGGCCCACCAGATGCCTCAGGGAATAGGCTGCCTGCATTCTGTGGACACTCCCTTGCACCTGGCATTCTGAGGTAGCCTATTACCCTTACACAGCCCCTGAGGAAGAAACCAGACTGCAGTTAGGGTTTAGCATTATCAAACACAAGTGACCAGTTTTCAAATCATGAAACCAACTGAATACATGTCCCTCTGTCGCCAGTCTGAGGTAAACCAAAACACCTGCCATCTATAGCCAATTTGGATGACAGTAAAAAAATTTCTACCCAGTCCTCATGATGAGCGACCAGCTAATCTCAGACTGGACATACCCATCATAGCTTGTAACCTGTGATGGAGTTTTCCTCCGTAAACCTGCCCTCTCCCCTTTTAAAGCCATCCATTCCAGGTGCCATCAACACCTCCTGTGGCAAGGAGTTCCACAGGCTAATTCACAGAGCTTGTAGCCTGCACCACTGCCACCTCGCTTTGTAGTTGACATTCTGGCATGGAATCTTCCATGCTGTGATGTCACGAGGAGAGTTCATCGAACTGAGCTTGCTGCTGAATGTTCCTCCCGAACTGCCCCTGGGTCCAATTGACTCCAAATCAGTTTACCCCGGAAGTAGTTTTCATGACGTCGCTGCCAACTACTTCCTGGTACCATGCTTTGCAAGAGGTGCCTTTGGCTTGTCACTGCTGCTCATTCTAGTGGGGAGGACCTGCAGGGGGTGGAAGGTTCCACAAAAATGTTTTGCAGTCAGCCCCCATAGCTCTTAAGGTTGTCCATGCACAGGCAAGTCACTGTATTTACATGAGGGGGGAGGAAGCTGTTTTACTGATGGGAGGCACAAAGTTGCATGCTAGAAATGTGCTGCGTGACTGCGATCAGAAGACAATGTCCCCAGCATTTTTGTTCCAGCTCAGCTCGGTTTTGCACATCAACCCTCATTCAGGTCAACAGACCAGCATGTACAGATTTCAGCATAACCTGGTCTTTAAAGGGAGGGATTAAAAATAGCCGCATATGAGTAAGAACATCCATATTCAGGCCATAATTTACGGCTAAATAAGAGAATTGTGCATGAGGTGTGGGGGTGGACACATGGTGAATCATACTCCATGGGTCAAGTAACAGTTGGTTTCCACTGAAGTTTTAGGGATGAGTTCATTCTCTCGCCAAAAGGCTAGCAGCGCTCAAGGTGGTTCCTGCTCTGGCAACGGGTGAAAGGCCAAAACAATACCCAGCGCTATTTCCTAAAACATCCTTAGAGCACAATCCTAACCTGAGGTTAGGCTGGCACAGTTAGGCCAGCAAAGTTTGGCCAGCACAAGGGATACCGTAAAGTATGTTTGGACCACTCTCGGAGTCAGAGAGGCCAGCGCACAGATGTATGCCATCCTCCCTGACTTCGAGAGTAGTCCAAACGCACTTTACAGTGGCCCTTGTGCCAGACAAACTTTGCTGGACTAACTCCAGGTTAGGATAGCCCAACTCCACAGACAAGTTAAAAAAATGGTAAAGGTTTCCCCATGACTGAATGGTCTAGTCGTGACCGACTGTAGGGGGCAGTACTCATCTCCATTTCTAAGCCGAAGAGCCGGAGTTTATCCTAGGACAAGCTTCTGTGGTCATGTGGCTGGCATGACTATACGCCCAGGTGCACGCAATGCCGTTACCTTCCCACCGAAGTGGTACCTATTTATCTACTCGCATTTTTTTACGTGCTTTTGAACTTCTAGGTTGGCTGGAGCTGGGACAAGCTTACTCTATCAGATGGTCTTGAACTGCCACTCAGCTCAGCAGTTTAACCCGCAGCACCACCACATCCCTCTAGATGAGTTACCTGGATTTAAAATTTGGAGTCTCCAAGAAAGGCTGCATACTTATTAATGTGATAGTGCCTTCTTGCCATGTATCATGTGCTAAACACTGCTTTTGTGTTATGCTTCCTTTCAGTAGTGTAGATACTGGTGGGGCTACATATTGCAGGGCTGCAATAGACTGTCTGGTACATGGCCCCGACCACTCGTCATTGGAGCCATTTTGGGCAGAAATCAAGGAGACCCATTGGCACCACAGTGGTGTTACCCTTACCCTGAAGAGACCCTGGTGGTAGCCTCAGCACCCAAAGGATCCAGCGGTTGCCATTTTGATGCAGCTCAGGATTGGGATGCCCATGATTTATGGCACTCTACAATAGGGTTGAGCAATGGGCAATATGGCAGCCAAATTCATGGGGACAGTGGAAATCAAAGGCAGGAAGTAGTTGGGAGGGTTTGCAATGTGCCCCAGAGCCATCTGTGCTGTTCCCAAGGCCCCTAGGCATTTTAACCTGTGTGGGGAAGCCAGCTGGGGTAGAAACAGTGAGGCATCCCCAGCTAGCAACCCGAGAATCATGACCCACCATGACCCACCAGCAGACAAAAGCGAGTCTATGCCACAGAGTCCAGATCAATGGCACAGCAGATGCTGGTGTGGAGCACTTCCTGTTCCAGACAGCACTTCCTGTTCTAACAGCACTTCCTGTTCCAGAAATTTCTCCCTTTGAAGGAAGAATGCGATCATGGTTTGGAAGACAAGTAGGAACATAAGAACATAAGAAGAGCCCTTCTGGATCAGGCCAAAGGCCCATCTAGTCCAGCTTCCTGTATCTCACAGCAGCCCACCAGGTGCCTCAGGGAGCCCAGGAGACAACAAGATGCTTGCACCCTGTGGCCACTCCCTTGCACCTGGCATTCTGAAGTAGCCTACTATTAACGTAAGGAGGTTGCACAACCCATCGTGGCCTATAGCCCATGATGGACTTTTCCTCCAGAAATCTATCCAATCCCTTTTAAAAGGCATCTAGGCCAGATGCCATCACCACCTCCTGTGGCAAGGAGTTCCATAGCTTAATGACCCGCTGAGTAAAACAGTATTTCCTTTTATCTGTTTTAACTCTCCCAACACTCAATTTCAGTGGATGCCCCCTGGTTCTGGTATTGTGAGAGAGGGAAAAGAACATCCTGCTATCGACTCTATCCCTCCCGTGCATAATTTTGTACAACATGTCTCAATCATGTCCCCCCTCAGGCGCCTTTTTTCCAGACTGAAGAGCCCCAAACGCTGCAGTCTTTCTTCACAAGGGAGGCGCCCCAGCCCCATAATCATTTTTGTCACTCTCTTCTGCACCTTTTCCAGCTCCACTATGTCCTTTTTGATGCGGTGACCAGAACTGTACGCAGTACGCTAGATGTGGCCTTGCCATCAATTTGTACAATGGCATGATAATATTGGCGGTTTTATTCTCAACCTATTCTGAACCTATTCTAAGATTGTGCTCTGCAACTCTTTTTCGAGAGCGTAGAATTGCTACTAACCCCTCCACACCCCCTTTGTGTGTGTTTATTTTAATTTTAAAACACTTCCTCGCTCCTCAGATTCTCGCAGTGGTCCTTCCGGCTTTTATTTCCTCTACTCCTTTCCTGCAGCTGTAGGCTTTCTTCATCATCTTTGGCTTGTGTTTCTTTCTCCGTTTTTCCCTCCTCAATAATTTTATCCCCTGGGGGGGTGCTACTTGAAAACAACGTTTCCCACAGCAGATGAGTGCTGGTTTGCTTCCTTTCCCAGGGGCTAGAGTAAGGTGCAATTCTATTCCAACAGTTGGGTGCAAATCCTTTTTTTTGTCCCAGAAACACACCTACGCAGAATTATTATTGCATAAGAACATAAGAAGAGCCCTGCTGGATCAGGCCAAAGGCCCATCTAGTCCAGCTTCCTGTATCTCACAGCCGCCCACCAGGTGACCCAGGGAGGCATGAGACAACAAGATGCTTGCATCCTGTTGCCACTCCCTTGCACCCGGTACCAGTAGCCCACCACCTTTGTAAGGAGGTTGCACAATCCATCATTGCCTATAGCCCACGATGGACCTTTCCTCCAGAAATCTGTCCAATCCCCTCTTGAAGGCATCAAGACCAGATGCCATCACCACCTCCTGTGGCAAAGAGTTCCACAGATTAACTACCCGCTGGGTAAAAAAGTACTTCCTTTTATCTGTTTTAACTCTCCCAACCCTCAGTTTTAGCGGATGCCCCTTGGTTCTGGTGCTCTGAGAGAGGGAAAAGAACATCCCTCTATCGACTCTATCCCTTCCGTGCATAATTTTGTATGTCTCAATCATGTCCCCCCTCAGGCGCCTTTTTTTCTAGACTGAAAAAAGATTGCGTAAAAGACAAATTAAGCACACAATGACACACACAATGACAAATTAAGCACACAAATTAAGCACACAATCCTATACTGCGCCGGAATGGAGAGGCCGGCTAGCGAGACTGGAGGCTGGAGAGGCCGTACAGTATAGGCCACGCTGGAACCTCCCCACAGCCTCCCACAGCAAGGGCGTGTTTAGTTCCTGCTAAATAGCAGGTGCAGATCTGAGGAGAACGTGCGGCCAGAATGGGGCTGCGCAGCCTTATCCTGGGCCCGCCTCCCTGCCGGCCCGCCCACCACCCGGCCAGAACCACCCTTCCCCCTCCCCAGTCCACGATGGTGCCTCCCTTGCGCTGGCCGGCTTCGCCTACAGCGCGGGACCCATTGCCTTAGCGCCGAAGCGGGGGTGCTACTCAGCACCCCCACGTCGGCGCTAATGACATGGCGCTGACGCAATGACGTTGTGTTGGGCCATACCCACAGTAGGATGGCGCTGCCCAATCAGGACTGGACCCACACATTACTTCAATCAATCAATCAATCAATCAATCAATCAATCAATCACTAGTATTTATATACCGCTTTTCAACACAAAGTTCACAAAGCGGTTTACAGGCAAATAATAACATTAAAGTTAAATGGCTCCCTGTCCCAAAAGGGCTCACAATCTAAAAGAATGGAGAACACCACCAGCAATAGCCACGAGAAATACACTGTGCTGGGGTGAAGAGGGACAATTGCTCTCCCCCTGCTAAATATTAGAGAACACCACTTGAAAAAGTGGCTCTTGCCCTGTTAGCAGGGGTAGCTTCCTGCAGAAACTTCCTGCAGAAACCTCCATGGTGTGAAAGAGTTGCTTCCCTGGGGCACACTTGAGTGGGCTTCAGACTTCTGGGGTCTCCTTTCATTTTCCACCCAGGTCCGACACCAATAGGAGCTGTATGCAAACAAGTGATGGAAGGAGACAAATGCAACCACTTCCCACGCCCCGTTAGCCCCACACTAGGAGGGCTTGCACCTGCATCAGTTACTACAGATCAGAGATGTTCTTAACAGCCTAATTTAGGGGGCGGTACTTTTGAGGTGATGCTATTGTGAAGCATTTGGGAGCCAGAAATCCTTGCTTGCACGTCTTCTGCAGCATCCAATAATCAACTGGTAGCAGAGGTGTATTGTTGGGGGGCACAGGGGTGGTCGCCCTGGGTGCAAAATTTCTAGGGGTGCTAAATTAGCCTGCACGCCTTGTCCTTGGCTAATTTAGCACACCTGATAATTCACTTGAAGCCGGGGCGCACCAAAACCCTAACCCCAAAGAGAACATCACCAGCGTTCTCCTGGGGGGGGGAGGATGATGCCTGCTTGGGGGGGCGCAATGTGTGCATTGCCTCTGGCACTGGCAACACATGCTACACCTCTGACCATTGAGTACCAGTTCTACTTTCTGGTCAACCACCCCCATCCCCATGTGTGTGGAACTGGTACTGCAGCTCTTTGCAGTCGCAGTCCTCCCATTGAGGGGGTGGGGGGCAACTGCCCCAGGTTCAGCGCTGGTGAAGCGGGAGGGTGGCAACAAGGAGGCTCACCTCTCAGAAAGGCAAATGGTGTTTGGACCGCTCCTCCTTCCTTTCCTCCGTATAGGTCCGAAACGGAGCCTGGCATGCCTTGGGGGCGTGGCAGAGTGGTGCACGGGGGCCGGGAACCAGCGGAGGGGGCAGCTGGTTCTGTCCCTGGGGGTGCCACTGGCTGGGTCTGCAACTGGTTCTTTTGATCCTGGTCTGTTATGTAACATCAGTGACTATCTAGACACAGGAAGTTAGTCACACCTAACTCCTGTTGACCTCCATGGGAACTGTGGCAGTGGGCAATAATTCCGCCCCCCCCCGATTTCAAAAGGGCTTAGGAGTGACTACAGTCCTCTGC
>JAJKFI010032876.1:0-15975 GCA_029204185.1 Lerista edwardsae | reverse complement strand
ATGAATGAATGAATGAATGAATGAATGAATGAATGAATGAATGAATGAATGAATGGGCTTAATGTTCCAGGATTCCTCCCAGCTCCAACACATACCACAGAAATATAGGTGCTGGAGTAAATATTTCAGAACCAGCAGATCACAGGAAAGGAAACACCCAGAGCATGTTCTGAAGGCCAGGGAAGCCTCCCCGATGCTCAATAATCTGTCTAAGGCAGTGATGGTGAACCTATGACACGAGTGTCAAAGCTGACACACCACAACATTTGGGGTGACACACCAACATTCACCAATGCCTGACAACAACCGAGTTCTACTCATTTTTTGTTTTTGTAGTAATTTGCTGTTTCTATATATAAAACATAGCACCACACATGATCAGATTGTATTTTTTTGTTTTTGTGTAAATAAATGAATATAAAGAATGGTGTCTCTTTTGTTTGGGAGGGGGGTTGACACACCAGCAGGTTCAAGTTAATTAAGCATTTTCCTAAGTTTTGACACACTGAGCCCAAAAGGTTCGCCATGACTGGTCTAAGGCCTTCAAAGGGTCTAAAAAGTCATTTTTGGGACTTTCGGAAAACCAGGAAGTGAATATTCAGCCTTCTGGAGGCGTTTTGAGGACTGGGAGGCTGTGTGTTGCCTCCCTGGTCCTCAGAACATCCTCCACACAGCTTGGAGGGTGCAACCCATGCCAGCAACCTCGGGAGGGCAAGAGGCTCATAGGGGACCAGAGACTTGCCATGGACCAGATAGAGGCTCTCCAAGGGAGTGGCAACAGGATGCAAGCATCTTGTTGTCTCATGCCTCCCTGGGGCAGCTGGATTAGATGGGCCTTTGGCCTGATCCAGCAGGGCTCTTCTTATGTTCTTACATAAGGGCCACATCTGGCCTCCAAGCCAGGGTTTGGAGACCCCTGCTTTAAAGAGATGGTGGCAAAACTGCTTTCCCAATGGCTGCCATTTCGTTTTTCCACAATGCCCAGATGTAGAGTCCTTCTGAAGAAAAAATGGAGATGTCATGGCTGGGAATAGAACCGAGGACCTGGGCTAGTCTTCCTATCAGCAGCAGACCGTGAGCATGGACATATTTATGGAGGAAAACTCCATCACAGATTATAAGATATGGTGTGTGTGTCCAGTCTGACATTAGCTGGTCGCTTATCATTAGAGCCGGGTAGGAATTTTTTTCTGTCATCCGAATTGGCCATGGATGGCAGGTTTTGTTTTGTTTTTTGCCTACCCCTGAACTGGGGAGGGACGGACAGGTGTTTCATGATTTACTTTTGTGTTCAATAATGTTAAACCCCAAACTGGGGCTTTCCTTGGAGATGGTGCAAGGGTAATAGGCTACTTTAGAATGCCAGATGCAGGCGAGTGGCAGTGAGATACAAGTATCTGGTTCTGTTTGTGCTCCCTGAGGCATCTCTGTGAGATACAGGAAGCTGGACTAGATGGGCCCTTGGCCTGACCAAGTGGGGCTGTTCCTATGAATATATGTCTGAAGAGGAGTATCTGGTTCTGGTGGATGCCCAAGAGAAATGCTGTGGAGAAGCTTGACTAGCCCCCAGTGTGTTTCCCTCAGAATTTACCTCAGAATGCCAGGTGCAAGGGAGTGGCCACAGAATGCAGGCAGAATGCAGTCTTGTGTGCTCCCTGAGGCATCTGGTGGGCCACTGTGAGATACAGGAAGCTGGACTAGATGGGCCTTTGACCTGATCCAGTGGGGCTTTTCCTATGTCTGAAGAGGAGCATCAGGTTCTGGTGGCTGTCAAAGAGAAAGCCTGTTCCAGCAAGGCTTTTCTTATGTTCTTATTTTATGGAGTTTAGGAAGATCCTGTTAAGGTTACAGCATCACACTTGCCATCTATCTGTAAACATTTATGCATTCAACTGCTGCAGAGGTGATCGAGAAGATCGTGGGTTGAAAGGAGTTTCTTATTCCGATTGCTGCGGTGATGAGGATGGTTGTCTTTGAAACCTCTTCTTAAATAAGAAAAGGATGCCATGGGACTTATTTTGATTGTTTACAATAACTTTCTGGCCCGCTTTTCGTGGGATGCCAGGCCACTCCCAACTGTTCTCAAGCACCTTCCTCCCCTCCCCTCGTTCCTTTGTTTTGTTCTTTTAATTGCCCTTGGCTAGCACGCCACACTGAGCCAGCTGCCAGCTGTACTAAGAAAACAAAGAAGAGAAGAAGACACCATATTAAACGCTTTCCTCCCTCTATCTTCTATGAAAATGGTTTACATGCCCTGTCGGAAATTCATCCTGCACGTAACACCACAGATGCCAGCAGGATCACACCCGGAATCAGTTTGGCCCTGGAAGTCGGTTGCGCAATGCGTTCAGATGCGCAGCGCCGGGATGAGTAACTGGCTGCCAGATGTGAGCATCAGCCCTTGTGCTCTCCCTCTTTTGAGGTCTGAGCCCACATTCTCATATGCAGTTTGTTAGCCAGCCTCAGTGATTAGCATATATATAGCTGCTGCTTGAGAGCCATTCCACCGAAAACAGTCCCATAAGGCAACGTGCAAAGAGAATGGCACAAGAAAGGAGGCATTTGCTGCTGATTTCATTGCTCTGAATGATCCTGCTCCTGGTGTTTTGCTTTGTTTTTTTCTCTCAGGATCTAACTGCGTGTCACATGGGAGACTCATGCTTGGTTTCCTAACAGATTTTGTAAAATAAAATAAAATATGAAGGCTTGGAGGGCAGGGAACACTGGTGGCTCTGGGGGGAGGGGAGCTTAGGGCGCAATCCTGTGAGCACCCTTGGCAGCGGTGTTATGCTGGCGGAACGCTGGGCGGGACATCCGGGTGATCGATAGCCCGCCCGTTGCGTTCTGGAGCGTTCCGCCGTTTGCGTAATGTACACAAGCGGCGTAATTGGTTACGCAAACGGCGGAACGCCCCGGAACGCAACGGGCGGGCTGTCGATCACCCGGATGTCCCGCCCAGCGTTCTGGCAGCATAACACAGCTGACCCTTGGGCAGACACTAGCCGCTTGCGGTGTTCCTGAGCATGCAGCGCTGGCACGAGAGCACTGTTTCGGACGCCCACACCACCGCTGCATCCACAGGGCCAACACTGGCAGCAGCGCCGGCCCAGCTGAAGCCTGCGCCGAGCTGCTCCTGCGCCGGCCGAATCCAACTGGCGCAAAAACATTTCCAGGCAGTGTGAGGGAGGGCAGGAGGGTGTTTCTGGATGGGCGGTGAGCAGGCCAGGAGGTGTGCCAGCCCGGGGAGGTGGGAGAGCCAGGATGCGGCCATTGGGACACATCCAAGCTCCCGTCCCCAGGCTGCGTGGCCCCAATTTGGGTAGTGCAGCACCCCCGGCTCAGATCATTGGGGAACCCATTGGGGTGGCTGGCGCCTACACCGGGGTAAGGCACAAATGTACCCTTGCCCCAGGGAGGCTCCAGGCGGCTCCTACTTGCTCTGGATATGGTGTAGGCCCGCTGGCCTTCCTGTTCCAGTGCAAGTTCAGATCGTGCCCTTAATCTTTTCCCCATGAGCAAGAACCTATTCATCCATGGGAGGGATATGGCCCCCTATCCAGCAGCACCATGCAGCCGGAACGCTGGGCGGGAGGAACGGGTGAGCGGCAGCCCACGGGGGCGGGGAAGACGGCAAAAAAAGAGCGGTACGCAACAGGCGGGCTGCCGTTCACCCGTTCCTCCCGCCCAGAGTTCCGGCTGCATGACGCCAATGCCCCTATCTCTTTGCCCTGCAGGTGGGAAAGCAGCTCTAGGGGGGCAATTTGATCACACATAAATGGCACTTGGAGGAAAGATTAAGCACCCCATTCCTCAGTTTCTCTGCTGTGATCACATTCCTGGCCCTCTGGTGATTCCATTGCATTAAAGATGAATGAGTGCCGAGACCTGCAACCTTTTGCATCTCACAGCAGGCACGAAAAGTGCCATGACCTAGTGCCAGATTTCATTTATTTATTTATTTATTTGCAGAATTTGTATATCCTGTCTTTACCATGCCAGAGCAAATGCCCAAGGTGGCTGGCAGAGCTTCAGAATAAAGCACTCCACAATAAGGCACTACTTGAGACTCATGGCAATGACCAGGGGCACCGACATGCATTCAACATTGGGTGGGGGGTGTAGCCACGACCCTTGACACAGCCATGCCCATTGACGCACCCAACGTTGTGACATTATGACATCGGGGGGGGGGGGGTAGTTGCACGCTTCACCGGCTCCTGGAGCCAGGAAGGTGCGCATGTTTCCCCCCCATGATGGGCCTTCTCTCATCACAGTGTCACTCAGCCACCCCCAAGGTTCGTGGTTGTCTTCTCTTCACCCCACTCCATGGCCCTTTGGCCCTCCACATCACCCTGTCATCATTACAAGCACGCAGCCATCACTCCATCAATGTGGCCACCTCATGGCTCTACTTCTCCCCCTACCCCATCAGGCTGGTACCATGGCAATCCCACGGCCTTCCTCCCCGCACCATGACAACCCCCGGACAGCACTCACAGAGCTCGCAGTAGCGCTGGCAGCCGCGGCCGAGGCTGTGCAGGTAGCGCTGCAGCACGTTAAGACCATAAGAACATAAGAAGAGCCCTGCTGGATCAGGCCAAGGGCCCATCTAGTCCAGCTTCCTGTATCTCACAGAGGCCCACCAGGTGCCCCAGGGAGGCATGAGACAACAGGATGCTTGCACCCTGTTGCCACTCCCTTGCACCCGGTACTCTGAAGTAGCCTACTACTAATGTAAGAAGGTTGCCCAACCCATCATGGCCTATAGCCCACAATGGACTTTTCCTCCAGAAATCTGTCCAGTCCCCTCTTAAAGGCATCCAGACCAGATGCCATCACCACCTCCTGTGGCAAAGAGTTCCACAGAGTAACTACCCACTGGGTAAAAAAAGTACTTCCTTTTATCTGTTTTAACTCTCAGTTTTAGCGGATGCCCCCTGGTTCTGGTGTTTTGAGAGAGGGAAAAGAACATCCCTTTATCGACGTTGGTGAGGAGGTCACAGGTGGAGAGCTGCACTGAGTCCCAGCCCAGCGCCTGGCACACCTGCACCACTGACAGCCACCACGAGTAGCTCTCGTACATCCTCATCTCACTGCGCCGCCATCGCTGCCAGGCTCCAGGAGAGCCAGTGGGTGGCTATGGCCAGGGCCGGGGAAGAGGGAAGGGAGGCAGCACGGGCTTCTCACGCCTAAGACCCCTCAGCTGCCGCCGCCGTCTTGGGGTCGCCTTAGCAGCCCAGCAGCCTGCACACGCCACGCCCAGAGCGCATCGATGGGGAGTTGTGGCTCCGCCCCTGCCCCATCAATTGCTCCAGCATCTCCTATCCAGGCAGAACGAGGGAAAGAGGCAAGAAGGGAACTTGGGTGGGGAAGTTTTGCCCGCCATTTCCTGGAGGCTTTCCCCCGCCCCACCGCATGCTCATTCCCTGTTTCACTCTTTTGGGGGGGCACAGGGGGCCAGGTATTGGGGAGGCGCAGCCAACCCCAAAAAATATTGGGGTGGCAGACAGCTGACGTGCCATTTAATTATAAAGTTGGCGCTACTGGCAGCGATTTAGAGCACAATCCTAACCTGGAGTTAAGCCGACACAAGTTAGGCCAGCAAAGTTTGGCCAGCACAAGGGCCACCATAAAGTGTGTTTGGACCACTCTCGGAGTCAGGGAGGATGACGCACATCCAGTGATGTCATGCAGGGGGAACGCGGGGGAACTCAGTTCCACTAGTTAAAATTAGGGCTGATTCCGCCCACTTCACCTCCCCCCCTCCCAATTCCTCTGCAAAGAGCTTTTCTTCTTGGTTGGCCAGCACTCAGAGGGTTAAAGGGAGCGACTCTCGATTCCTAGGGGGGTAAAGGCAGTGATGTCATTCCGGATCCTAACGGGCTCCGTGGCTAGTTCCAGGTTCCCAACAAGTGCCAATCAAAAGTGAGTTCCTGTTCATAAATCATTTGAATGACACCACTGCACACATCTATGTTCTGGCCTCTCTGATTCCGAGAGTGGTCCAAACATGCTTTATGGTGTGCTGGTCAAATTTTGCTGGCCTAATTGTGCTGGCCTAACTCCAGGTTAGGGTTGCGCCTTCAGAAAAAAAGTCATGACTCAAATTTGACTCGAGTCCCAACTCTCTTTAGTGTTTGCATGCTTGCTTGCTTACATTTTTTTCCCCATTTCTTCCTTGTTGCCTCGTAAGACCTTGTGGGCCATCCAGGAGCCGTCTTTCAGACTGACGGCAGCAGCACATGTGGTGGGCGCAAAACAGGAGGTGGGCTGGAGGGGAGGAACAAAGCTGCTTGCTTATTTTTTCTGCTGTCACTTCTGTGCTGCCCCAGAAGACCTTGTGTGTGATCCAGAAGCCATCTTTCAGGCTGATGTCTCTTGAAATGACTTGGGACGAGTCAAAATGACTTCAAAGTTCTCCGTGAGTCGGGTCACGACGATGCACACTATGTCTCGAGACTTGACTCGTGAAATGTGACTCTGGCATGTCCCTGGTGAACAGTGCGTAGAGGGCATGTAATCCAAGTCAGAACCGTGATAGGGACAATGTATTAAGCGCCCAGTCCTATCCAGCTTTCTGGTGCCGTGCAATGCAGCTGCAATGCAGCCCCAAGGTAAGAGAACAAATGTTCCCTTACCTTGACGAGGCCTCCATCACTGCACCTCCACCACCGCATACAGCATGCAACCAGTGGTGTCATCTAAATGATTTAAGAACAGGTACTCACTTTTGATTGGCACGTGTCAGGACCCGCCCACCGGAAGTAACGTCATAAGCCAGAAGTGATGTCGTGGCAGAAAGTGACATGAAAAAAGCCCTTTTTGAGGCCTCAGACGATTTTAAACTGACCCAACAGTTGCAACAGTATTCCACAGCACCCCCAGAACATGTGAAGGAGGCCTGGCATCATGTTAAAACCCCAGAGCAACTCATTTTTCAGTGGCAAGGAAAGGAAAGGCTCCGCTCGCTGCCTGCCTGCCTGCCTGGCTCTGAGAACATGCAGGCAACTCAAACATGCAGGAAATTCAAACGTTGCAGAGGGTGGAGTCGACGAGTGGGCGGGTGAATGGGCGGGGCCAGCTGTAATCCTAGAAACTGGTACTCGTGTACCCCCGCGTACCCCCTGCATGACATCACTGCATGCAACCCATTGGGATGGCTACACCAGGGCTGGAAAATTGGCTAGGATTTGGCCCTGAATCTCTCCTAACACCCTGCTTCATGTTCCTCCAGAACCTTTTCTCCAGAAACTTCCATGCCATTTTGAAGCCTAACTGAGAAGAGAGGTGGGCGGCATTTTGGTTTCCTTTTATTTGATTAGCAGTGGGATTTTTAAGCCCATAAGGCAGTGTTTCCCAAACTGTGAGTCCAGACCCACTGGTTGGGTTGGACCAGTGATGTCATTCAGGGGGAACGGACCAGAACGGGTGTTCCGGATCCTAACGGGCTCCGTGGCTGGTTCCGGGTTCCCGACAAGTGCCAATCAAAAGTGAGTTCCTGTTCCTAAATCACTTGAATGACACCACTGGGTTGGACATAATGTCAGGTGGGTTGCAGAAAGCTGGGAGGAGCCATCTTGGAAACTGCAGACGTACTTTTGCTATATTCCTTTTGTGATTTTTCAAATGAGGATTTGGTTCAGGGCTTTTACATATATTTTGTCCTCATCTTGCTTTCTCTCAGGGATGTTTCATGCTTGTGCAATTGCTGCAGTCCAATAATGCCAGTTTGCATTCCAGGAGTGTCATTTTATTACCTTACATTGACAGCACTTCCTGCTTGATGATGTTACTTCTGGCTATGACATCACTTCCCAGTTAATGACATCGTTTCCAGTGGGTCCCAACACAAGTTCCATTCTAAAAAGTGGGTTCTGGTCTAAAACGTTTGAGAACCATTGCCATGAGAACCAGGCATAAACATTTCTAACGGTTCAGAGCCTGTTAATTTATACCAGCAGCCACCAGGATGTTGTGGATATCACAAACAAATGTAAACTGTATGGAAATTCTGCTTCCTGGCTTGCAGTGACCTTGCAGTCTGCAGCAGCCTGATTTTTGGATTTCCACTGGCTGATTTGGACAAAATGTCCTTTATGAAAGTGACAACACTGCTGGTTTGGTTTCATATGGGGCGGTAAATTTTTACAGAGTGTGGGTGTAACCTCAAACTTTCATTTAATAAGCAGCTTAATAACAAAAAGAAAGCATTCAAAGGTCATAGCTTAATACTGGAAATGAAATATTATTACTAAACTGGTTTATGACTCTGCTGACCCAGATCTGAGAAGATCAGCCTGAAATTATATGACACCCACTATGATTCAAACAAGCCACTTGACGTTTCCCACAAATGTCCAGCTTGGCGCTTGCTCAGGACTGACCCAAACCTCTCAACACCTGGGGTCCCCTGCCAAATGTGCCGCCTCCAGACCTGGTTGTGTGCTGCCCTCTGCTCCTCCTAATCCTTAGATTGGGAAAGGTCAAGAAGCAGGAAGAGGAAATGTGGGAGGAGACAAAAGTGATAGACTAAAGACACTCTAGGCCTCTACTCTCCTTCACCCATCCTCTACTCTGCTTTATTCCTCTGATCCTTTTCCAACCTAGTGGAAGGGGAGTGGATGGATGGAGAGGTGCCAGCCTCCCCTATGGGTTCCTCGGATCTGTGCCCACAAAATCGCCCAACCCCCGCCCAGTTCCACCCTCCACCCTCCCAGAACTGCTGAGTTCAGCTGGTAAAGAGGTGGCTCAGCGCCCGCACTCCCAGGCCTGTGCTACAGCTAGTGCTTGCTTGGGAGCCTTCGCACCAATGGGGGGTGCCAGTTGGTGCCCCCGTGTAGGGGCTAATGACTTTGCGTCAATGCAACAATGTTGCATTGACATGAAGGGGCACTTGGGGTTGCACTCTCAGGGCCACAAAGTGCATCACAAACCCCATTGGGACAGCTTCATCAGTGCTTGAAAATTGGATAGGATTTGGCCCTCAATTTCTGTTAGATGTTTCAGAGAACATATTAGCATTTAACTGGCACAATCCTATCCAACTTCTGTACCTTTGGAGCATGCACACCACAGGTGTGCACTGTCATAAGAGCACCATAAAGTACTTGCCTTGCTGGATCAAGCCAAAGGCCCATCTAGTGCAGCTTCTTGTATCTCACAGTGGCCCACCAAATGCACACAAGACATCAGGCTGCCTTCATTCTGTGGCCTCTCCCTTGCACCTGGCATTCTGAGGTAAATTCTGAGGGAAACAAACTGGTGGCCAGTCAAGATTCTCCACAGCATTTCTCTTTGACAGCCACTAGAACCAGATGCTCTTCTTCAGTCATGTACTCATAGGAACAGCCCCACTGGATTAGGCCAAGGCCCATCTAGTCCAGCTTCCTGCATCTCACAGAGGCCCAGCAGATGCCTCAGGGAGCAACACAAGACAACAGGCTGCCTGCATTCTGTGGCCACTCCCTTGCACCTGGCATTCTGAGGAAAATTCTGAGGTAAACACACTGATGGTTAGTCAAGCTTCTCCACACCATTTCTCTCACCAGAACCAGATGCTCTTCTTCAGTCATGTACTCATAGGAACAGCCCTACTGGATTAGGCCAAGGCCCATCTAGTCCAGCTTCCTGCATCTCACAGAGGCCCAGCAGATGCCTCAGGGAGCAACACAAGACAACAGGCTGCCTGCATTCTGTGGCCATTCCCTTGCACCGGGCATTCTGAGGTAAATTCTGAGGGAAACACACTGGTGGCCAGTCAAGGTTCTCCACAGCATTTCTCTTTGACAGCCACCAGAATCAGATGCTCCGCTTCAGACATGTACTCCTGGAACAGCCCTACTGGATCAAGCCAATCCAGTCCAGCTCCCTGTGTTTTACAGAGGCCCACCAGATGCCTCAGGGAATAGGCTGCCTGCATTCTGTGGACACTCCCTTGCACCTGGCATTCTGAGGTAGCCTATTACCCTTACACAGCCCCTGAGGAAGAAACCAGACTGCAGTTAGGGTTTAGCATTATCAAACACAAGTGACCAGTTTTCAAATCATGAAACCAACTGAATACATGTCCCTCTGTCGCCAGTCTGAGGTAAACCAAAACACCTGCCATCTATAGCCAATTTGGATGACAGTAAAAAAATTTCTACCCAGTCCTCATGATGAGCGACCAGCTAATCTCAGACTGGACATACCCATCATAGCTTGTAACCTGTGATGGAGTTTTCCTCCGTAAACCTGCCCTCTCCCCTTTTAAAGCCATCCATTCCAGGTGCCATCAACACCTCCTGTGGCAAGGAGTTCCACAGGCTAATTCACAGAGCTTGTAGCCTGCACCACTGCCACCTCGCTTTGTAGTTGACATTCTGGCATGGAATCTTCCATGCTGTGATGTCACGAGGAGAGTTCATCGAACTGAGCTTGCTGCTGAATGTTCCTCCCGAACTGCCCCTGGGTCCAATTGACTCCAAATCAGTTTACCCCGGAAGTAGTTTTCATGACGTCGCTGCCAACTACTTCCTGGTACCATGCTTTGCAAGAGGTGCCTTTGGCTTGTCACTGCTGCTCATTCTAGTGGGGAGGACCTGCAGGGGGTGGAAGGTTCCACAAAAATGTTTTGCAGTCAGCCCCCATAGCTCTTAAGGTTGTCCATGCACAGGCAAGTCACTGTATTTACATGAGGGGGGAGGAAGCTGTTTTACTGATGGGAGGCACAAAGTTGCATGCTAGAAATGTGCTGCGTGACTGCGATCAGAAGACAATGTCCCCAGCATTTTTGTTCCAGCTCAGCTCGGTTTTGCACATCAACCCTCATTCAGGTCAACAGACCAGCATGTACAGATTTCAGCATAACCTGGTCTTTAAAGGGAGGGATTAAAAATAGCCGCATATGAGTAAGAACATCCATATTCAGGCCATAATTTACGGCTAAATAAGAGAATTGTGCATGAGGTGTGGGGGTGGACACATGGTGAATCATACTCCATGGGTCAAGTAACAGTTGGTTTCCACTGAAGTTTTAGGGATGAGTTCATTCTCTCGCCAAAAGGCTAGCAGCGCTCAAGGTGGTTCCTGCTCTGGCAACGGGTGAAAGGCCAAAACAATACCCAGCGCTATTTCCTAAAACATCCTTAGAGCACAATCCTAACCTGAGGTTAGGCTGGCACAGTTAGGCCAGCAAAGTTTGGCCAGCACAAGGGATACCGTAAAGTATGTTTGGACCACTCTCGGAGTCAGAGAGGCCAGCGCACAGATGTATGCCATCCTCCCTGACTTCGAGAGTAGTCCAAACGCACTTTACAGTGGCCCTTGTGCCAGACAAACTTTGCTGGACTAACTCCAGGTTAGGATAGCCCAACTCCACAGACAAGTTAAAAAAATGGTAAAGGTTTCCCCATGACTGAATGGTCTAGTCGTGACCGACTGTAGGGGGCAGTACTCATCTCCATTTCTAAGCCGAAGAGCCGGAGTTTATCCTAGGACAAGCTTCTGTGGTCATGTGGCTGGCATGACTATACGCCCAGGTGCACGCAATGCCGTTACCTTCCCACCGAAGTGGTACCTATTTATCTACTCGCATTTTTTTACGTGCTTTTGAACTTCTAGGTTGGCTGGAGCTGGGACAAGCTTACTCTATCAGATGGTCTTGAACTGCCACTCAGCTCAGCAGTTTAACCCGCAGCACCACCACATCCCTCTAGATGAGTTACCTGGATTTAAAATTTGGAGTCTCCAAGAAAGGCTGCATACTTATTAATGTGATAGTGCCTTCTTGCCATGTATCATGTGCTAAACACTGCTTTTGTGTTATGCTTCCTTTCAGTAGTGTAGATACTGGTGGGGCTACATATTGCAGGGCTGCAATAGACTGTCTGGTACATGGCCCCGACCACTCGTCATTGGAGCCATTTTGGGCAGAAATCAAGGAGACCCATTGGCACCACAGTGGTGTTACCCTTACCCTGAAGAGACCCTGGTGGTAGCCTCAGCACCCAAAGGATCCAGCGGTTGCCATTTTGATGCAGCTCAGGATTGGGATGCCCATGATTTATGGCACTCTACAATAGGGTTGAGCAATGGGCAATATGGCAGCCAAATTCATGGGGACAGTGGAAATCAAAGGCAGGAAGTAGTTGGGAGGGTTTGCAATGTGCCCCAGAGCCATCTGTGCTGTTCCCAAGGCCCCTAGGCATTTTAACCTGTGTGGGGAAGCCAGCTGGGGTAGAAACAGTGAGGCATCCCCAGCTAGCAACCCGAGAATCATGACCCACCATGACCCACCAGCAGACAAAAGCGAGTCTATGCCACAGAGTCCAGATCAATGGCACAGCAGATGCTGGTGTGGAGCACTTCCTGTTCCAGACAGCACTTCCTGTTCTAACAGCACTTCCTGTTCCAGAAATTTCTCCCTTTGAAGGAAGAATGCGATCATGGTTTGGAAGACAAGTAGGAACATAAGAACATAAGAAGAGCCCTTCTGGATCAGGCCAAAGGCCCATCTAGTCCAGCTTCCTGTATCTCACAGCAGCCCACCAGGTGCCTCAGGGAGCCCAGGAGACAACAAGATGCTTGCACCCTGTGGCCACTCCCTTGCACCTGGCATTCTGAAGTAGCCTACTATTAACGTAAGGAGGTTGCACAACCCATCGTGGCCTATAGCCCATGATGGACTTTTCCTCCAGAAATCTATCCAATCCCTTTTAAAAGGCATCTAGGCCAGATGCCATCACCACCTCCTGTGGCAAGGAGTTCCATAGCTTAATGACCCGCTGAGTAAAACAGTATTTCCTTTTATCTGTTTTAACTCTCCCAACACTCAATTTCAGTGGATGCCCCCTGGTTCTGGTATTGTGAGAGAGGGAAAAGAACATCCTGCTATCGACTCTATCCCTCCCGTGCATAATTTTGTACAACATGTCTCAATCATGTCCCCCCTCAGGCGCCTTTTTTCCAGACTGAAGAGCCCCAAACGCTGCAGTCTTTCTTCACAAGGGAGGCGCCCCAGCCCCATAATCATTTTTGTCACTCTCTTCTGCACCTTTTCCAGCTCCACTATGTCCTTTTTGATGCGGTGACCAGAACTGTACGCAGTACGCTAGATGTGGCCTTGCCATCAATTTGTACAATGGCATGATAATATTGGCGGTTTTATTCTCAACCTATTCTGAACCTATTCTAAGATTGTGCTCTGCAACTCTTTTTCGAGAGCGTAGAATTGCTACTAACCCCTCCACACCCCCTTTGTGTGTGTTTATTTTAATTTTAAAACACTTCCTCGCTCCTCAGATTCTCGCAGTGGTCCTTCCGGCTTTTATTTCCTCTACTCCTTTCCTGCAGCTGTAGGCTTTCTTCATCATCTTTGGCTTGTGTTTCTTTCTCCGTTTTTCCCTCCTCAATAATTTTATCCCCTGGGGGGGGTGCTACTTGAAAACAACGTTTCCCACAGCAGATGAGTGCTGGTTTGCTTCCTTTCCCAGGGGCTAGAGTAAGGTGCAATTCTATTCCAACAGTTGGGTGCAAATCCTTTTTTTTGTCCCAGAAACACACCTACGCAGAATTATTATTGCATAAGAACATAAGAAGAGCCCTGCTGGATCAGGCCAAAGGCCCATCTAGTCCAGCTTCCTGTATCTCACAGCCGCCCACCAGGTGACCCAGGGAGGCATGAGACAACAAGATGCTTGCATCCTGTTGCCACTCCCTTGCACCCGGTACCAGTAGCCCACCACCTTTGTAAGGAGGTTGCACAATCCATCATTGCCTATAGCCCACGATGGACCTTTCCTCCAGAAATCTGTCCAATCCCCTCTTGAAGGCATCAAGACCAGATGCCATCACCACCTCCTGTGGCAAAGAGTTCCACAGATTAACTACCCGCTGGGTAAAAAAGTACTTCCTTTTATCTGTTTTAACTCTCCCAACCCTCAGTTTTAGCGGATGCCCCTTGGTTCTGGTGCTCTGAGAGAGGGAAAAGAACATCCCTCTATCGACTCTATCCCTTCCGTGCATAATTTTGTATGTCTCAATCATGTCCCCCCTCAGGCGCCTTTTTTTCTAGACTGAAAAAAGATTGCGTAAAAGACAAATTAAGCACACAATGACACACACAATGACAAATTAAGCACACAAATTAAGCACACAATCCTATACTGCGCCGGAATGGAGAGGCCGGCTAGCGAGACTGGAGGCTGGAGAGGCCGTACAGTATAGGCCACGCTGGAACCTCCCCACAGCCTCCCACAGCAAGGGCGTGTTTAGTTCCTGCTAAATAGCAGGTGCAGATCTGAGGAGAACGTGCGGCCAGAATGGGGCTGCGCAGCCTTATCCTGGGCCCGCCTCCCTGCCGGCCCGCCCACCACCCGGCCAGAACCACCCTTCCCCCTCCCCAGTCCACGATGGTGCCTCCCTTGCGCTGGCCGGCTTCGCCTACAGCGCGGGACCCATTGCCTTAGCGCCGAAGCGGGGGTGCTACTCAGCACCCCCACGTCGGCGCTAATGACATGGCGCTGACGCAATGACGTTGTGTTGGGCCATACCCACAGTAGGATGGCGCTGCCCAATCAGGACTGGACCCACACATTACTTCAATCAATCAATCAATCAATCAATCAATCAATCAATCACTAGTATTTATATACCGCTTTTCAACACAAAGTTCACAAAGCGGTTTACAGGCAAATAATAACATTAAAGTTAAATGGCTCCCTGTCCCAAAAGGGCTCACAATCTAAAAGAATGGAGAACACCACCAGCAATAGCCACGAGAAATACACTGTGCTGGGGTGAAGAGGGACAATTGCTCTCCCCCTGCTAAATATTAGAGAACACCACTTGAAAAAGTGGCTCTTGCCCTGTTAGCAGGGGTAGCTTCCTGCAGAAACTTCCTGCAGAAACCTCCATGGTGTGAAAGAGTTGCTTCCCTGGGGCACACTTGAGTGGGCTTCAGACTTCTGGGGTCTCCTTTCATTTTCCACCCAGGTCCGACACCAATAGGAGCTGTATGCAAACAAGTGATGGAAGGAGACAAATGCAACCACTTCCCACGCCCCGTTAGCCCCACACTAGGAGGGCTTGCACCTGCATCAGTTACTACAGATCAGAGATGTTCTTAACAGCCTAATTTAGGGGGCGGTACTTTTGAGGTGATGCTATTGTGAAGCATTTGGGAGCCAGAAATCCTTGCTTGCACGTCTTCTGCAGCATCCAATAATCAACTGGTAGCAGAGGTGTATTGTTGGGGGGCACAGGGGTGGTCGCCCTGGGTGCAAAATTTCTAGGGGTGCTAAATTAGCCTGCACGCCTTGTCCTTGGCTAATTTAGCACACCTGATAATTCACTTGAAGCCGGGGCGCACCAAAACCCTAACCCCAAAGAGAACATCACCAGCGTTCTCCTGGGGGGGGGAGGATGATGCCTGCTTGGGGGGGCGCAATGTGTGCATTGCCTCTGGCACTGGCAACACATGCTACACCTCTGACCATTGAGTACCAGTTCTACTTTCTGGTCAACCACCCCCATCCCCATGTGTGTGGAACTGGTACTGCAGCTCTTTGCAGTCGCAGTCCTCCCATTGAGGGGGTGGGGGGCAACTGCCCCAGGTTCAGCGCTGGTGAAGCGGGAGGGTGGCAACAAGGAGGCTCACCTCTCAGAAAGGCAAATGGTGTTTGGACCGCTCCTCCTTCCTTTCCTCCGTATAGGTCCGAAACGGAGCCTGGCATGCCTTGGGGGCGTGGCAGAGTGGTGCACGGGGGCCGGGAACCAGCGGAGGGGGCAGCTGGTTCTGTCCCTGGGGGTGCCACTGGCTGGGTCTGCAACTGGTTCTTTTGATCCTGGTCTGTTATGTAACATCAGTGACTATCTAGACACAGGAAGTTAGTCACACCTAACTCCTGTTGACCTCCATGGGAACTGTGGCAGTGGGCAATAATTCCGCCCCCCCCCCGATTTCAAAAGGGCTTAGGAGTGACTACAGTCCTCTGC
>JAJKFI010032875.1:0-20385 GCA_029204185.1 Lerista edwardsae | reverse complement strand
GCTGCTGCCGCTGCTGCCGCTGCTGCCGCTGCTGCCGCTGCTGCCGCCACCACCACGCTGCCTGCCTGCCTGCCTCCTCACAGAAAGTGCAGGCAACGGCTGCGGGCGTGCAATACACATGCGCAGCTGCTGAGCCAACCAGCCGACGGGGCCAGCTTTGAGTGGGCGGGGCCAGCTCAACTTCTAGGAACCGGTACTCGCGTAGTGGTGCGTAGTGGGTGCATGACATCACTGCCCATACAAGTTGACTTTTCCTTCCAAGGTTAATGGCTTACAGCAGAGGTGGGCAAACCACAACATGCCACATGCCAGTTTTTATGCAGGGCATCTTGAAAGTGCTGCTCGACCCCAACATCACTTTTATCAATTATCATAAGCTAAACATGTTTCATATGCGCTGCCTCCAACGCATTCTTGGTATCACCTGGCATGACAAAGTTCCAAATAGCATAGTCCTGGAACGAGCTGGAATTTTTAGCACATATACACTGCTGAAACAGCGACATCTACGCTGGCTGGGCATGTCGTGAGAATGGCTGATGGTCGGATTCCAAAAGATCTCCTGTATGGAGAATTAGTGCAGGGAAAGCGCCCTAGAGGGAGACCACAGCTGTGATACAAGGATATCTGCAAGAGGGATCTGAGGGCCTTAGGAATGGACCTCAGCAGATGGGAAACCTGGACTTCTGAGCATCTAATCCAGCTTGGAGGCAGGTGGTGCAGCTTGGCCCTCCCAAGTCGAAGAGACACTTGCTCAACAGGCTGAGGCAAGGAGGCGGCCCCGAAACCGGCGAAATCAGGGAGCTGGACAGGGGACAGACTGTATCTGCCCTCAGTGTGGAAGGGATTGTCCCTCTCCCATTGGCCTTTTTAGCCATACCAGACGCTGTTCCAGGACCTCTATTCAGAGCACGTTGCCATAGTCTTTCAAGACTGAAGGATGCCACTAATACTTAATAGAGCCTCCAAGTTCAAGGGGGGTATGATGCCGAGTGCCAGAAGGTACAGAGTGAGGAACTCAGGAGTGCGGTGACCTACTTGGGACTTTCCAAAGACACCCAACTGATTGCTGAGGAGGCCACAAAGGGGGCCTGTGTGGGTGTTTAGTCCAGACCAGCAGGTCTTGTTCCAAAGCCAGTCCATCTAATGAGCATTCATTGCCCTTCTGCCCAGCCCAACCCCCTCTGCCTGCCCACTTCGTCTTCAAAGACAACCTTGCGGACGTGCGCTGGCTCAGCTGACTCTGGGTAGTGTTGAATGTGCTTTATGGCACCTTTGCGACATTCCGGGGCCAGCGCAAGGGACTTGCATGGGCCCAAGTGAAACTCAAGACGGTGGTTGCAGGGTCCTAACCTGTGCTGGGATCCTAACCTGTGCTGGAAATGGCAGGCCGGCTCACCTGCGCCACATCCTAACAACGTTAGGGTAAACGTTTTTACCCAGTGGGTAGTTAATCTGTGGAACTCTTTGCCACAGGAGGTGGTGACGGCATCTGGTCTGGATGCCTTTAAGAGGGGATTGGATGGATTTCTGGAGGAAAGGTCCATCGTGGGCTATAGGCAATGATGGATTGTGCAAACTCCTTACATTGGTGGTGGGCTGCTTCAGAGTGCCGGGTGCAAGGGAGTGGCAACAGGATGCAAGCATCTTGTTGTCTCATGCCTCCCTGGGGCACCTGGTGGGGCCGCTATGAGATACAGGAAGCTGGACTAGATGGGCCTTTGGCCTGATCCAGCGGGGATCTTCTTATGTTCTTATGTTCTAACGTTAGGAGGTGGCGGCAGCTCAGCGTGGGCCAAAGGAATTTTTTCCCCTTTGCCACAGGAGAAGCCCCAGCCAGCCCTACGGGGCTGCTCGACTCTGCACCCACAAAAGAGTAGACTCAAGTCCACGTAGACAGGAGCGGCCCAAATCGGGCCCACTCAGCCAGGGGACAGGGGGTTGGATACAGCCCAACAGCCGTGTCCCGTCTCCACCCCGTCTCAGCCCACGGCACTGCCCTGTTATTCCTCCCGCCTGCCTCTGCCACACCTTTGGCCCTGGGCAAGCCGAGCAAACCAGCACAGCTGACGGTGGCGGTGCCCGCGAGCTGGCACTGCTGCTTGCCCCAGCCCAGCGACTGAATCTGCAGCAGGGACGTGCCCTCTGGCCTGTTTGCGACAGCGCTGGTCTGATGCAAGAGCACTGCGCCGGCGCAATGCCAGGTTAGGATTGCGCCCTCAGAGAGTGTCGCAGCTTCCCTTGTTTTTTTGGACACGTTAAATTTTCCAAAAAGGCAGAAATAATTAAGACGCGGGTCCAGTGGTGGCATCTAAATGATTTAAGAACGGGAACTCACTTTTGATTGGCATGTGTCAGGACCCGCCCACCGGAAGTGACGTCATAAGCCGGAGGCTGGCGGAGCCCAGTTCTACCCATGGCTGGTTCCTATGGGTAGACTGGTTCCTATGGGTAGACCCCTTTGCCCCTCTAGGAATCCGGATTCGCTCCCTTTAACCCTCTGAGTGCCAGCTAACCAAGAAGAAAAGCTCTTTGCAGAGGAATAGGGAGGGGGGAGGAGGGGGAAGCACCGCGGAGTGAACTGGGCGGAGTCAGCCCTAATTTTAACAAATGGAACTGAGTTCCCCCGCGTTCCCCCTACATGACATCACTGCGCGGGTCCCTGGTGTGTCTGTAATGTTCAGTAAAATGGCTTCTCCCACTTTTTAAAAAGGGGGGGGTGTTGTGTATTGTATTGGCCCTTCATTTCTCAAGGGAAGATGACTTTTCTTATCTCACAGACCAATGGAGGCTAATTCTGTATTAATCAACGCCGAGATCCACTTTTTGTTTTAGAGTCTTTGGATGGGAAGAAGTGCTGCCCTTGCTGCAGACGAAGGGCTCTTCCCTGCAAGCGCTCGTGTCCTCCGCCAGGCCTAATGGAGAGGACCAGGACTTCCTTGCGGCGTCTCATTTCCATTCCGTCCTCATACAGCCACTGTTGTATCGCAGGACCTGCCGAGTGTAACTGCGGCAGCGGGACAAACAAAGGCACTATTCAGGGTGGAGGGCCAGTTTCCCTTCTGCACCACGCTCTGACCGCAGAGAGGTTGGCTGGTGCATGCGATCCGACGGACACTGGATTCACTGACGGAACAAAACACTCAAAGGCTCCTGATTCATTCTTCTGCTCTTGTAGGAAGAGGAGGACGGAGACTTCCTCTTTCAGTGCGAGCCTGAAACTGTAAAAATCAGCTGCAGCTTTGCTTTCGGCCAAGCTCATGTGCACAAAGCCGGGTTTTGCTTCTGGGAATCTCGCTGCCCTCACTCCTTCTTTTTTGCTCTGCATGGTAGCCCCCCCCCCTCCCCAAAGCCGCCAAAGTTGTAAGAAGATATTGTTCCTCATCTGCGGCCTCTGCAGTCCCATTGCAAGGGTCATTTCCTGACTTTTGTGTCGCTTAGAATGCCCATTCCCTTGTGACTTAACAAGCCAAGTGCATAACTGCAGTGCTTTCCCATAGCCATCCCATGGCTTATTAATGGGAACCAATGTTCATATTTTAAATTGTAAATTTAAAGGTGGGGAAAAACCTTTAAAGTGGTTTAAAGGTGGGGAAAAGATCGTGTAAGAACCTAGATTAAAACAGAGGGTTATTTTAAAATATGAAATACACAGAGGGCACAAGACTGAGGAATGTATACCCTTTAAATCCCACTCATTTCAAGGGAGTTGATTTCAGGCTTGCTTACGGCTGCAATCCTCTGCACATCACCCAAGTGTAACCACACTGAACAAAGTGAAACTAACGTCTGAGTAGACATGCCAAGATTCTACTGTACATCTCATCCATGTAAATAGATGGAATTCAAAAATGCTTACAAAGCTGGATTATACAAAAGTGTGTGGGGTTTTTTAGTATTTAAAAATGAGCATCTAAATCAAATCCTGGAGGCGTTCCTTGAGGAGGGGAAATGCTAAGTTTTGCAGGAGCCTGAGCTCCTGGGTAAAGTGGCCCCTCCCCTTGCCTTCACAGCCATTTGCAGCTTGGAGAGCACAGCCTCTTGGCGAGTGGGAGGGGCCAGTTACATGAGTTGTGGTGCTTGTAATACTTTCCGTGCAATACTTATAGCAATACTGTAGTTGCCGAAATTGGCTTAGAATAGTTTTTATTGTGGGGAATGCATTTAAAAAGGCAAACAACAACGAGAGAGTATGAGGATTATGTTTATTTACACCTGCGCAGGCGGACCAATTTTTTGGGAAAATTAGGGAGAAAGGCAAAAAAATATACATTACAAGCACTTTTATACCCCTCCTCCCCTTCTTTTTTAAGTTTTTGCTTGGTTGGAAATTAGGGGCTGGGGCATGAGATGCTCTGAGCTAATTGGGCTTTGAAAATGCCATGACAATTTCGATAAGGGAGGAGGCTTTGCTAGCTTGAACCGGCACCTTATTTATTGTGAGGCCTAGCAGCCCTGGATTAGAACAATGGAGGCAAAGAGAGAAAATAGTTACATACTTTGGCAGCTTGGCAGCTTAAGACAAGTGACTAAGCACAAGACTTAAGATGGCTGCACTTTGGTAAGTTGGCAACACTATATACCTTATACCAATATCTACAATACCGTAATACATATAATATAATATAATAATATAATATAATATAATACCTATAGTATAATATAGCAGTATTGCTATAATACCTTATAGCAATACTATTGCAGACATTGCAATTGGAAATTGAAACTGCCCCCAAATCGAATCCCTCAAGTATTCAGGGACTATTTGGGCATCGCAATCCTATACCCCCCTTAGCACCGGTGCTGCACTCTTGCGCCGGTCGAACACTTTCACAAACGTGCCGTAAAGCGCGTCCACGTCGGCGCTATGGTGCTCGGCTGGCACAAGTGGCAGCGCCAATGCTTGCATGCCACCGCAACCAGTGGCAGCTCCGGCCATGCGCCAGTTGAGTGCTGGGTCGCTTGGTTGGCGTAGGGCCTCCGCGAGGGCGTTCCAGGGGTGTAACTGGGCGGTGCAGTGGGCGGAGACAGGGCTTGTGACACGGTTGTGACACAGGACGCCCGTTCCCGTTCCAAAACAGCAGGCACAGATCCGAGCAGCCCCATAGGGACGACTGGGGCTTACTCGAGCGCAAGGGGAAAACCTCCCCTTGTCCTGCCGTTGCTGCTGCTGCTGCCTCCTAATGGGCCTTGGGATATGGCCTTTACTTGCTATGTCGGCCTTACTAGGCATAGTGTAGGATTGCTCTCTCAGTGATTTTCTTATTTAAAGCCATGTGTTAAAGACAGGGTTTAAGTAGCGTAGTTTAGCCTTGAACTACGGCCCACTCTGGCTTTGGGCCTGCTCCTTACTTAGGGCAAAATGTGGCCCAAGAGGGCTAGGATTTCACTTCAGAACACTTCAAATGTCTCACCCAATACAAAACACAATACAAGACACAAACCTTCTTTAAGGGCTATATAATTTTATCAGCAAGATTATCAGAAAGAATAAGCTTCAATTCAAGCTCAGAAAGTCATTCAGAATTTCTGATCTTATCCTATTGTGATTGGAGCCTGGAAATTGGGATGATAATCACCTACAATATGATGTAATTAAATAATGTGATATAATTATACAAGATATTGAGAGATCAAATTCTTGCTTCACTTGTCTCTGTTACACACAAACCAGCTTTTCTCAGACCGTATTGCTATTTCCGAATCCTGTTCTTGCTGAAACAATAATTTATCTTGATTTTTTTTCAGATAAGATTCTTATGTGACTGGGGGCGCAATCCTAACCTGGAGTTAGGCCAGTTTAGTTAGGCCAGCACAAGGGACACCATCAAGTATGTCTGGACCACTCTCGGAGTCAGAGAGGCCACCACACAGAAGTGCATTATCCTCCCTGACTCCGAGAGTGGTCCAACCACACTTTACCATGGCCCTTGTGCTGGCCAAACTTTGCTGGCCTAACTAAGCCGGCCTAACTCCAGGTTAGGATTGTGCTCTGGGGGTGCAATCCAAGCACCCATGTAGCACCGATACAACTGGGCAGTGGGTGGGCAGGCGGTGGGGGTGCCTGCCTGGGGTGGGGCAAGGCTGGAATGCAGCCATTGCAAGCCCCCATCATCCGCATCCAAGGCCCCATCAGGAGGCCTTGCGGCCGCGATTCAACCTACGCAGCTTCCTTGGTTCTGCGCCTGCTAAATAGCAGGCACAGATCTGAGGAACCCTATGGGACAGCTGGAGCCTCTGCTGGGGCAAGAGGATGAATGCGCCCTTGTCCCGGGGTAGCTCCTCAGCACACCTAAGATGCGCCAATCCAGCGCAATTTAGGATTGTGCTCTGGAAGATTCCTGCTTCCAAAGACTGATTTCTCTTGATTTCATTTTCTTTCAAGCAACGGCACTTACTTTCCAAAAAAAAAAAAAAATGTTTCATGTTACCTTCTGAATCTTTTTAAACGACTTGATGAATTTCCAGCACTTCGTTTGTTCTGCTGTTCTGGGTCGTTCCCAGTTAGCAGTGAGGAAGAGAAAACCAGAACGCGGGAGGGAAGGGAACTCAAAGACAGCCTGCTTTGTGTTCTTGCTGACTTCTGCTAGTTGAGAAATCAAGGCAGAGAAACCAAGGTTGAGAAACCAAACCATCTTTGCCACAATTTGACCAGTAGCATAGCTGTGGGGGGGTTGCAATAAGTACTGCAGGCGCCACAATGTACAGTGGAAGCGGCCCCACCCACTTGCCATCACAACCAGCGGTGTCATGCAGCCGGAATGCTGGGCGGGAGGAACGGGTGAGCAGCAGCCCGCCCGTTGCGTACTGCTCCGTTTCGCCGTCTTCCCTGCCCCTGCGGGGGCGGGGAAGACAGCGAAACAGACCGGAACGCAACGGGCGGGCTGCCGCTCACCCGTTCCTCCCACCCAGCATTCCGGCTGCATGACACCGCTGGTCAGAACCATTCTGGGCAGTGATCGCAACACTGCCCCCTCCCCCAGCTACGCTACTGACTTTGGCAAGCACAGATTTTAAATCAGCCTTTTACTCATTTTCACTGAGTTCCTTTTCTGGAACATGTCAGACAATTGCATGCCACTGACGCTGGGAGGTGGGTTATCGTGCAACCCCGATCTCAAGTAAAATGAACTTGCTTCCTCTTTAAAAGGTCCTTTGTTATAAGATGAGTGGACGATGGCTGAGCCAGAGCTCCATTCATAAAGTCCCTATTGAAGAAAAAAAAGTACAGCAGGATGTGGGTAACTGGGAGATGACATGCCCAATTGCTTTACTTTCGTACCCAGAGATATTTAATTTGGGTTTCAGCCTGTCTTGTGGAAGGCAACACCTCAGTTGAGAAAAGCAGGTGACAACAAGAGGGCAGAAAAACCTTGCCACAGGCCCATCTAGTCCAATATCCTGTCGCCCACAGTGACCCATCACAGTGACATAGCCATGGGGGGAGAGGGTGTGGTCCACTCCAGGTACCAATCATAAGAGGGTGCTAAGAGTCTGCCAGCATTGCATTCACCACCTGTTGCATGCAAAGGCCACCAGATCACCACCGGATCATGCAAAGGCCCATCTAGTCCAGCTTCCTGTACCTCACAGCAGCCCAGCAGATACCTCAGGGAGCAACACAAGACAACAGACTGCCTGCATTCTGTGGCCACTCCCTTGCACCTGGCATGCTGAGGTAAATTCTGAGGAAAACACACTGGCGGCTGGTCAAGATTCATTTCTCTTTGACAGCCACCAGAACGAGATGCTACGTATTCATAGGAACAACCCCACAGGATCAGGCCAAAGGCCCATCTACTGTAGTCAGGGGTGGACCTATACCCATTGCAAATGGCCACGGGTAGACCAGGGCCCCGGAGCCCAGATCTACTCATTGCAAGTTTCCAATGGGGAGATCTGGGCTCCGGGGCCCTGGTCTACCCATGCAATGTTGTGGGGGCCACTGGCACCACCCTAGATGGCCCCAAGATGGTGCCCAGGGCTCATGCCCCCCTTGCCTCCCCCTAGATCTGCCACTGACTGTAGTCCAGCTTCCTGTGTCTCATAGTGGCCCACCAGATTCCTCAGGGAGCACACAAAACAACCTGCTAATACTTATATCTCGCTGCCACTCCCATGTATCTGGCATTCAGAGGTAGCCTATTTCCCTTGCACACACACACACACCCCAAGGAAGACACTAGACTGAGGTTAGGGTTTAACTTTATTAAAAACAAGTAACTAGTTTTTGTTTTTGTTTTTTAATGAAGCTTACCAGGCCTCCCTCACCAGTCTGGGGTAGGCAAAAATCTGCCATCCATGGCCAATTTGGCTTTGCATTTCCTTTTTAAGTTAAAAAGACCAGAAGTACACTCTGATAGGAAATCAAGGTGCTTTCCAGCATCAGGGAGTTCTGTAAGTTCTACTCTCGGTTTTGTGGTGTGTGCCTACACCGACATTGTTGAAAAATGTGAAAGAGGCCAGCAGACACCCAAATGGGTCACGGTGAAAAGGACATGAGGAAGCATTTCTCATTATATTTATGCAATTATTCCAAAATGCAGACAAATCCAAAATCCAGACACCGTCCCGTCCCTTGCAGTCCGGATAGGGGATACTCAACCTGTACCAGGATAGCCAAAAACAACAACAACCCATAATCTCTCCATAGTGAAATCATGCACAGTTTGAAAATTGAAATATGCCGATGTTCCTCCCAGGAACATGCAGGGAATTGGGAGCAGGAGCGCCACCTCCTGGCCTTCAGTACAAAGTGTCGCTCCGGGGGGGGGGGGTGCAGTATGGCAGGTACCGCCACGTGGTGATGTGGCTGGCCCCTCCACTTGCCATCGGAGCTATTCTAGGCGCGATGGCCATGGAAGCTGGGGCTTAGCACGTCCAGTGGTGTCATTCAAATGATTTAGGAACAGGAACTCACTTTTGATTGGCACTTGTCGGGAACCCGGAACCAGCCACAGAGCCCGTTAGGATCCGGAACGCCCGTTCTGGTCCGTTCCCCCTGAATGACATCACTGAGCACGTCCCCATACTCCGAGTAGCTTCCACCATCCTCCTAACCAGCTCAGGATACAGCATGGGCCGCGCAGACCCACTGTGCTGGCACTGGTTAGAATTAATAATAATAAATAATAATACATGTATTTATATACTGCCTTTCTTAAGATCACTAGATTTCTCTAATGACTGTTACTCAAGGCGGTTTACATAGGCAGACTTTTATTCACAAACCCGAAGGTTTTTACAATTTACAGAAATGTTCTATCTTTCAAGAACAACACTCATACAGACCTTTCTTTCTGGATTTAGCCTTCTTTCTTAGCCACCCATCTGTCTTCTGCTGGCTGATAAGAGGCTTCCCTGCTCCCACCAGAGACACAGCTGACTTCAGCACACTCCTCCCACGAGGCAGCTGGAACTCAGCTTTTAATCAGCCACAGTTTGCAAGGTCTGCTGCTCACAGAGACTTCCGGTAGTCTCGAGCTCACGACCTTCGGAACTTCAGCTGTTTTCTTCGGGCAAACGGAGGCATTAACCCTCTCGGCTAAATCTTCTGCCCCATTAGGCTGTTAATCGGCGAGCCCAATCCTCTCCAACTTTCCAGAGCTGATGCAGCCATGCCAACAGGGGTGTGCACTGCATCCTATCACAGGGAAAGGGCTCATCCTGAAGGTAAAGGACTGTTTTTCCCTTAACTCAGGGCTACACTGTGGCTGCATCAGCGTTGGAAAGTTGGATCGGATTGGGCCCTGCATCTTAAAGGCAGGTAGCCATGTGTCAAGATGGCAGACACTTCCTCATTCGGAGAACTTCACATCTGCGAATGGAGTTGACATTATAAAAGGCAGTTCCATTCTGTTGATTACTTATCCCAATTAGGGAAGGGCTTGACTTAATTTCAGTCACATGTGCCCTGTAGCAATGTGGTTAGATGAAAAGGTCCGTCTGTGCTACTATTTTTCCAATCGTAGACTGGATTTCAAGAGAGATGGTTTACTTGTAGCCTATAATGATCAAATAAAAAAGAATAATAAAAATGCATATGACACGACTGCCCTTTGCTGTTCTTCTGCCTTCATCTTTGGAACATTTGTAAAGGGCCCCGTTAAGCGGAAATGGAAGACTACAGGAATCAATCACAGGGAGCAGCCCCATTAAAAAGGGGTATAATTTTAAAAGGCTTGAAATGATTGCAAGAACAGACAAAACAGATGTTGCAAGACCTAAAGCAATGCAATATGCAGACAAGATCGGCACATTCATGAAAGCACGGACTATAAAGAGGATATTGGATCTTCCATCTGCCTAAAAGGCGGGGGGAATATTTTAGCTTATATTGGTCGCATGAAATCCAGGCTCTGGCAGAAGTTGACTTGCATGGCATACCAATGATCACCTGCATTGTTCAAGTAGACTTATTCTGTCTACAGTCTGTAGAAATGTAACTTTAACAAAATGATGCCCCAGAAGTGATGTCACAACAGGAAGTGACATCACAGGTGTATTTTTATTTTCTTATTTATTTGGCCATAACCTTTTATAGAATGAAGTTTTTGCACTCCTATTTGTTTCATTGCATTCTGCAAACCCCTAGTACTGTACAAATTTGCTTTGGGTGCAGTCCTAACCTGGAGTTGGGCCGGCACAATTAGGCCAGCAAAGTTTGGTCAGCACAAGGAACACCATAGAGTATGTTTGGACCACTCTTGGAGTCAGAGAGGCCACCACACAGAAGTGCATCATCCTCCCTGACTCCGAGAGTGGTCCAACCACGCTTTACAGTGGCCCTTGTGCTGGCCAAACTTTGCTGGCCTAATTGTGCCAGCCTAACTCCAGGTTAGGATTGCGCCCTTTGTTAATGCACAACCCCTTCTGGCCATCTTGCTTATCAAATGCATTTTAGCCGTGCTCATGCTTTTGCCTACAAACAAAACATTAGAAGGAGCATGAAGAACCATGTTTTCATGGCATCTAAGAAACTTTTAACACAGCACTACAAATGTCCTATTTTCCTTGCTTCTCTCTGATCAATGCCAAGTGCAGGCAAAGAGTACTTAAAGCCCTTCTCAATTGTTTATTCATTTGTAGGATGTTAATGTACTCTTTAAGCTCATTTCATGTATTTGATGTGGTCTAGTGGAGAGTTGAATAACTTTCTGCTCTTGCTCCAGGCTTTCTACAGATCTCAAAAGCAGGAAATAGATTACAGAAGTTAGATTTTTCATCCCCCATTCATGAGAAGGCTGCGGTTAGGGTCAGATGAACAACACTAGACCCCTTCCTCCTTTTCTCATACACTTATTTAAAAATACATCCTAAGCACCCTGCATAACTCTCTATAAAAGAAGTCATATAAATAGCATGTGTGCATTTATTTCATTGTGAGATGAAATGCTGCTATTCCAGGAAGTGCAAACTATTAGGCCACTTTCCCACGTTTCATTCTACAAAATAACACATGCTTCCAAAGGAATCTTGCACAGTGGTTCTCAAACATTTTCACCCCGGGGCCCACTGTTTAGAATGACAATCTGTCCAGGGCTCACAGGAAGTTATGTCATGGCTTGAAGTCTGTCATCGTGACGCCAGAGCCTGCTGCTATCCTGCTAATGCAGCAACATGTTCTTTCTCAAACATTTTCAAATAGCAAAGTGAATCAGAAAGTTAAAAAGCCTATTTACAACCTTGACACAAGAAAAACAAACACACAGCCCTCCCCATTTCCAGTATCCCATCTTCCCAAATTTTCAATATGGCTGTGAAACTGGCAGGGCAGATTAGACTATGTGCAGCGTCGGCATTCAGCCGGTACGCTGAGCGGGAGGAACGGGTGAGCGGCAGCTCGCCCGTAGCGTCCCGGTTCATTTCGCCGTCTTCCCCGCCCCCGGGCAGGGAAGACGGCGAAACGAACCAGGACGCTACAGGTGAGCTGCCGCTCACCCGTTCCTCCCGCTCAGCGTACCGGCTGAATGCCGACGCTGGCTATGTGCATCAAGGATTAAACAAGCTGCTACTTGGGGGGGGCACTCCTGCCCAATCACCATTCTAGCCACACCCCTTGGCATTTATAAATGCTTGATCCAATTTGCTTATAAAAGAGGGGGGAAGCAGAATTCAGCTGATTGTTGGTGCAACAGTGTCCCTTCAGGGGGAGGGGAACACTACATTTTGTAGGAGCCTGATCTCCTGTGTAAAGCGGCCTCTCTCCCTTGCCTTCAGAGCCATTTAGGGCTTGGAGAGCTAGCATGTTGCTCTCCAAGCTGCAAATGGTTCTGGAGCCGAGGAGGAGGGATTGCATTACACAGGAGATCAGGCTCCTGCAAAATTTAGCATTTTGCCCCCCCTATAGGAACGCCACTGTGTTGGTGCTCTCACAGTTGGCAGAGCCAAGCATTCATTTTGGAGATGCAGATTGAGCCTTTGCATACACAAAGCTTTACTCCATATGGACACGTTTGGAGAAAGGCCAGTGCTTAAAAGATATTTCAGATACTGGCCTCTGCCCAAAAATTTCCTTTTCTATACCTAAAATAAAACCTCTGCCGTTCTGCCATCGCACAGTCGTATTTTCTGTTTTCTTATTTTTTTTCCCTTCCCTGGCTGCTACATGAATGACCCACACAAACAAGAGAGGGGAGCTGATTGAATGTGGAAGCAAAACGCTAAAAATGTAAATTAAGCCCAAAGTGTCATGAAATATCAAAGTAAACAAACACAAAGAGAGAAAAGTCTTTTTTTCTTCTTCTCAGTCATAAGCCTCTTACTGAGCTCTCTCTCTATATGTTAACATTGTTCAGAGGTGTGATTTTTTTTTTCTTTATTTTTGGAGCTAGCTTCTGAGCCTGCATCCCTATCTAAAACAGCAGTCATCTGAACTAAGCGCTAAAATAAAACATTATGGCAAACAAACTGAATTTATAGGCTTCAAAACTGAGAACATTTAAAAAGATAAGGGTGTTCTCTTCCCACTTCATGCTCAAGCAACTTGTGCCGGCCTAAGAGCACATTAGGATTGTACTCGTAGTCATTGGCCAATTTGACTCGGGAGATTTTGTTAACAATTGCAAATGTGTTAATCCGGGTAGAACCCAAACAAGAGAGTAACTACGCCAGTGAGAGCACAATCCTAACTTGGAGTTAGGAAAGCACAGTTAGGCTAGCAAAATTTGGCTGGCACAAGGGCCATCGTAAAGTATGTTTGAACCACTCTCAGAGTCAGAGAGGCCAGCACACAGACATGCGCCATCCTCCCTGACTCCGAGAGTGGTCCAAATACGCTTTATGGTGGCCCTTTGTGCTAGCCAAACTTTGGTGGCCTAAGTGTGCCGGCCTAACTACAGGTTAGGATTGCACTCTGAATTACAGTACTTTAAAGATGTTCTCCTGTTTTCCAGCACATGGTGTGTGTGTGTGGGGGGGGGGGGGTTATAAGATTTTTTTTTAAAATGTTTTTATTTATTGAAAAACCACAATACATTATTTTATTTAAAATGTTTCTCCTTTCTGATTTCCCATTTTGGCCTTCCAGTTTCCAATTTGAAGTGTTTTGTTTTGTGTGCCATTTTCAAATTCAATTTTTTCACAGGATTGCATCATTCTGAGAACGGTGGTCAATGACAGCTAAAGTTTGCAATGCGATGTTGTGACATCACAACCCCTCTGGGCCCACTGCACGTCTCCCGGAGGGAAGGGGGGCGTCGAAGGGGTTAGGGCCGTTGGAAATGAGCACGGACAGAAGTGCAAGGGAAAGGTCTGGCAGCCAAAAGTGTTTATTAAGGGGAAAACAAACAGAGAACCCCTGGGGTTACCACAGCGCCGGGGCGTTGCAGTGAAAAATATTCTCCAAAAATAGGGAAAAGGGCTGCTGCTGCAGGCAAGGGGCCCCTGACTCAATCTAGCCTTTGATGGGAGTCCCTGGTTCCTTAGGGTGTGTGGCGAGGGGAGGGGGAGAGCTTCCCAGGATAATTCGATATGTTAGAATCATAGAATCATGGAAAGGACCCATCTAGTCCAACCCCCTGCCTGTAGCAGGAAATCCTCCTAGAGCATCTGCTTGAAGGTCTCCAGTGAGGGAGAATCAACCTCCCTCGACAATCTGCTCAATCCCTCGACAATCGAACCGCCTTTATCATCAAGGAATTCTTCCTGATGTCCAACCGGAATCTCCTCTCTTGCAGTTTGAACCAATTGGACCTAGTTCTACTGTCAAAGGCAGATGAGAACAGATTTGTCCCTTCTTCCTTATGACAGCCCTTCAGGTATTTGAAGAGTGCTCTCATATCCCCTCTCAGTCTTCTCTTCTCCAAGCTAAGCATACCCAGTTCCCTCAACCTTTCCTCACAGGACTTGTTTTCCAGCCCCCTGGTCATCTTCATTGCTCTTCTCTGAACCTGCTCAAAGATTATCACTGCCGTTCATCTGTGGATCACTCCTAGGGCAATCACATTGTCCATCAAGGGGCCAACCTGACTCCAAGGCGGGTCTCAGTTGGCATGTAAAGGTGGCAAGGAGGGTTGGACGAGAGGCTGATTCCCCTCCCCAGCCCCACAGCAGGGGCTTCTTCTTGGTGCAGAAAAGAGCAACCAAAATGATTACTAGGCTGGGGCACCTCCCCTACGAGGACAAGCAGCAGTGTTTGGGGCTTTTCAGTCTGGAAAACAGGCATTTGAGCGGGGATATGATTAAGATGTACAAAATTATGCATGGGAGGGATAGAGTAGATAGAGGGATGCTCTTTTTCCTCTCTCACAACACCAGAACCAGGGGACATCTACTTAAATTGAGTGTTGAAAAAATTAGAACAGATAAAAGAAAATACTTTTTTACTCAGCGGTGGTGATGGTGTTTGTCCTAGGTGCCTTTAAAAGGGGATTGGACAGATTTATGGAGGAAAACTCCATCGCATGCTACAGGCAGTGATGGGTATGTGCAACCTCCTGGTTTTAGATGTAGGCTACCTCAGGCCAGGTGCTAGGGAGAGATAGCAGGATTGTGCGCTCCCTGAGACATCTGTTGGGCCACTGTGAGATATAGGAAGCGGGACTAGATGGGCCTTGGCCTGATCCAGTGGGGCTGTTCCTGTGTTCCTATGAGTACATGTCTGAAGAAGAGCATCTGGTTCTGGTAGCTGTCAAAGAAATGCTGTGGAGAATCTTGACTGGCCACTAGTGTGTTTCCCTCAGAATTTACTGTATCTCAGAATGCAAGGGAGTGGCCACAGAATGCAGGCAGCCTGTTGTCTTGTGTGTTCCCTGAGGCATCTGGTGGGCCACTGTGAGGTACAAGAAGCAGGACTAGATGGACCTTGGCCTGATCCAGTGGGGTTGTTCCTATATTCACATGTCTGAAGAGGTGCCTCTGGTTCTGGTGGCTGTCAAAGAGGAATGCTGTGGAGAATCTTGACTGGCCACCAGTGTGTTTCCCTCAGAATTTACTGTACCTCAGAATGCAAGGGAGTGGCCACAGAATGCAGGCAGCCTGTTGTCTTGTGTGCTCCCTGAGGCATCTGGTGGGCCACTGTGAGGTACAAGAAGCAGGACTAGATGGGCCTTGGCCTGATCCAGTGGGGTGGTTCCTATGTTCCTATGAGTACATGTCTAAAGAGGAACATCTGGTTCTGGTGACTGTCAAAGAGAAATGCTGTGGAGAATCTTGACTGGCCACCAGTGTGTTTCCCTCAGAATTTACCTCAGAATGCCAGGTGCAAGGGAGTGGCCACAGAATGCAGGCAGCCTGTTGTCTCATGCCTCCCTGGGGCACCTGGTGGGCCACTGTGAGATACAGGAAGCTGGACTAGAAGGGCCTTGGCCTGATCCAGCTGGGCTCTTCTTATGTTCTTACGGTTGATTTGCCACAGCTGCATTGGTGCTGCAAGTCATGGCTGCAGCCACACCTCCTCCACCCTGTCATCCAGCAGGAAAGGAGGACCAATGTTAATCATCAGCAACTGACAAAGTGAGAGAATATTTGCTTTTACATGGAAATGTGGGTAAGTCAGGTTCTTCCATCACAAATGGTCGATGACCCCCAACCTGAATATTTTTAGTGTAACTATAAAAAGATGAGTAACTCTGGCATCACAAAAAGTGCAGCTGATTTGGAAGAAATGTATATGTTTAGGCTTCAATATGGTTTTATATGGGCTAAGGAATAGCAGAGTCAATATTCTGACAAGCTTACTCCCCCTCCCCCAATGGATTGATAACCCTATTGCATTCAGAAGGCAATGACTACATATGGAGAGAGTGAGAGAGCAGAATGTGAGTTTTGAGGAATATACAGGCATACCCCAGTATCTGCTGGGGTTCCGTTCTAGACCCTCTGTGGATACCTGAAACCGTGGATATTGGGGATGCCTTTTTAAAGACAGGGGAACATCAGTGGTTTTGCTGCATCAAGGAAAAAAAGGAGATTTGTTTAATGTTCCCCTATCCTTTTAATAGGGACGTAGTGGCGCAGCGAGTTAATCCACTGCTGCTGGGCTTTCCGACTGCAAGGTTGGGAGTTCAAGATGGCGCGACCGAGTGAGCTCCCGAAGCTTGTCCCAGCTTCTGCCAACCTAGCAATTTGAAAGCACCTAAATGCAAGTAGATAAATAGGGACCACTTCGGTGGGAAGGGAACAGCCAGTGGTGTCACTGCTGCAGCAGGCGTGCTTTCGCCATAACACATAGGGACGCAGCGAGCACGCTGCTGATCACCGTGGAAACCCGCCCAGCGACCGCGAAAACTCCACCCAGCGAACCGGTAGGCTGACACCACTGGGAACAGCGTTCCGTGTGCTATGGCGTAGAGTCATGCCGGCCACATGACCATGGAAGCTTGTCCTCGGACAAAAACGCCGGCTCTACAGGCTTTAAAACAGAGATGAGCACCGCCCCCTACAGTCGGTCACGACTAGACCATTCGGTCGTGGGGAAACCTTTACCTTTTTATCCTTTTAAGAGGCATCTCGGGGCGCCATTGTAACCTGGAGTTAGGCTGGCACAGTTAGGCCTACCAAGTTTGGCCGGCACAAGGGACACAGTAAAGCACGTTTGGACAATTGTCAGATTGAGGGAGGATGGGGGACAGTCTGTGTGCTGGCTTCTCTGACTCCGAGAGTGGTCCAAACGCACATTACGGTGTCCCTTGTGCCAGTCAAACTTTGCTGGCCTAACTGGGCCGGCCTAATTCCAGGTTAGGATTGCTCCCTTAGTATCAGTGGATAATTGAAACTGTATCTACTGAATCAGTGGATACTGGGGCACACCTGTACTTCTAATATAAATATAAAAAGGTAAAGGTTTCCCCACGACCGAATGGTCTAGTAGTGACCTACTGTAAGTGGCGGTGCTCATCTCCGTTTCTAAGCCTATAGAGTTGGCGTTTGTCCGAGCACAAGCTTCCGTAGTCATGTGGCCAGCATGACTATACGCCAATTTCCACCTTCCACCAAAGTGGTACCTATTTACCTACTTGCATTTTTACATGCTTTTGAAGTGCTAGGTTGGCAGGAGCTGGGACAAGCAACAGGAGCTCACTCCGTCATGTGGTCTCAAACTGCCAAACTTCCGGTCAACAAGCTCAGCTCAGCGGTTTAACCCATAGTGCCAGGACACAAATGACAGGGACATGAAAAGAACAGATGCAGCTGTCCAATGCCAGGACACATTTGACTGGGACACAGTAGTCCAGGATGCAATTCTGTTGTTGCAATTCAAAGTTCCAGGATGCAATTCTGTAGTTCTGTACTTGCATGGCATAAAAAGTGTGTCCTTCAACTGTGCTTCCACTGCTCAAAGGAACTGTGCAAATTTCAATGCATGCTGGGGTTCAAGCTGAAATTGAGAAAAAATAAAAAATATGTTTAAGGAAGTTTGATGCAGTTTAAGGAAGTTTGATGCAATTAGGTTATTTCATTCTTTTCTAATTTTATACAGCTATTACCAATAAATAAATATAATTACTTGTGCAAATGAGACATTACAATAAATAAGAAAGCAGTCTTTAATACTCTGCAGCATTTAACTCCTTATCATTATCATTAGCAAATGTAATATTAAACCCATAACAAATGCCCTGACTTCATGGTTCCTGTTAACCTACTTCCAGTTATTCCACTTCCAGTTGCTCAAATCAATACATGCATAGTGTTCTATATTTAGTGATTTATCCATCAGTTCTGTTCTCTAGCTGGGCTGGCAGTGCACGACTTTCACAGACCTGAAGGAGTTGGACTGAGCTGTTTTCACACATAAAACATCCAAAAAGTCTAAAAGTCCAGACATCAAATGACCCCTCTTGACAGTGCAACGTGAGGCAGATCTCAGACAGTTTCTATGATTTTTTTTCTTTCCCCCAGGGCATAAAGGGCCTTTGGGGAGATGTCTTAGAAAGGCATATGAAATGTGCAGGTCTGTGATTCCCCATTCTTTGGGCACTGAACCTACCCAACTCTCTGTGCCTACACTCATTCCTCTGACAGCCCAATACAAAACTGCCTGGCTGCCCCAGGCACATCAGTAGCCATGCGGCCACTGGAATCTCCTTGGAAGAAGGTGACGTTTGTCCCCTTTAAGAACATAAGAAGAGCCCCACTGTATCAGGCCAAATGCCCATCTAGGCCAGCCTCCTGCGTCTCGCAGCGGCCCACCAGATGCCTCAGTGCATCTTGTTGCCACTCCCCTGCATCTGGCACTCCGAGGTAGCCTACCTCTAAAGTAAGGAGGTTGCACTAACCATCAAGGCCTGTAGCCTGCGATGGACGTTTCCTCCAGAAATCTGTCCAGTCCCCTTTTAAAAGTATCTAGGCCAGATACCATCACCACCTCCTGTGGCAAGGAGTTCCATAGCTTAATGACCCACTGGGTAAAAAAATATTTCCTTTTATCTGCTTTAACTCTCCCAACACTCAATTTCAGCGGATGCCCCCTGGTTCTGGTATTGTGAGGGAGGGAAAAGAACCTTCCTCTAGCGACTCTATCCATCCCGTGCATAATTGTGTGTGTCTCAATCAAGTCCCCCCTCAGGCGCCTTTTTTCTAGGCTAAAGAGGCCCAAACGCTATCCCTTTTCCCCGGGGAAAGCCCTGCTGCGTGCAAAGTGGCTCCTCGGCTCACTGCCAACTATTTTGCCATCGGTGATTTGAGCAGCCCTGTGTCAGGCTGCCTGGGCCTCCACCAGGGTAAGATCCAGTGGTGGAAGCACCACCAGGTCCCACTCCCACCCCGCCCTGCCCAGCACCCAGGAACTCCGTCCCACCCCACCCCGAATCCCCACAATGCAGCAAGGGGTAACCTTACCTCTCCCCGATGTTGCGTCACTGCCACCTGGGCGGTAAGGCAGGGGCTGTCTTAAGGCACATTTACGACACTAGCGCGCGCAGTATGCTCGTACTGCTTGCGCTGGGGGGCTCTGGATTGAGTCCTCAGATCGGTAATGCACAGTCCATATACGTCCATTAAATCTGATGGATAAAGTTCTTTCCTAGATTGGTGATGACTGAGAAAGAGGTGTCTGTTTTGGTCAAGGGGCCAAATCTATGCAACATTTTCAGTACTGATGCAGCTGTGCAATGCATCCTGCATGGGGGGGGGAGGCAGTTATAGTGGCCTCCTCAAGAGTTACCTTGCCTCAGAAATGTATTGCTGCTGCGTTGGCACTGGGAAGTCGGATAGGATTGGGCCCTAAATAACATCAGGTGCAATCTGAAGCTGAGTTAGGCCGGCATAAGCTAAGCCAGCAAAGTTTGGCCAGCACAAGGGCCAAACTCTTGGTGTCAGAGAGGCCAGCGCACAGACGTGCACCATCCTCCCTGACTCCGAGAATAGTCCAAACACGCTTTATGGTGGCCCTTGCGCTTTGCTGGCTTAGTTCACGCCGGCCTAATTCCAGTTTAGGATTGCGCTCATCATCAAACACATTGTGTGCTTTACTAATCAGGCCAAGTGCAATTATTTAATGCTATTTGTAAATTTTGACTAGCAATGGAAAGGAGGCTTTTTGAAGCAAATCTTTCAAGGCTATATCTTAATTGCTGAAGGCAGATGAAATCAGGAAAAGAATCGGACGCCTCCACAAGAGAAATTTTGCTCAGTTGTTGCTACTGCATGAATTCTAGAGAGGTGCGTGCATTTCAGAACAAGTGAAATGAATGGTATTTGAAACTAATATTTTCAATGAATTGCTTTGTAACATGGCAGCCTTTTTCTCTCTTTTTTTTTAAACAACTTTTTTTACACATTAAAGCAGGGGTCTCCAAACATTTTAGCCAGGGGGTTGCATCACGGGGTTGAGGACCGGAAGAATAAATAAATTTAAATCAAAAATTTACATAAATTCATTAGAAACGGAACTTAGATGAATGAATGAATGAATGAATGAATGAATGAATGAATGAATGAATG
>JAJKFI010032874.1:0-20142 GCA_029204185.1 Lerista edwardsae | reverse complement strand
GCTGCTGCCGCTGCTGCCGCTGCTGCCGCTGCTGCCGCTGCTGCCGCCACCACCACGCTGCCTGCCTGCCTGCCTCCTCACAGAAAGTGCAGGCAACGGCTGCGGGCGTGCAATACACATGCGCAGCTGCTGAGCCAACCAGCCGACGGGGCCAGCTTTGAGTGGGCGGGGCCAGCTCAACTTCTAGGAACCGGTACTCGCGTAGTGGTGCGTAGTGGGTGCATGACATCACTGCCCATACAAGTTGACTTTTCCTTCCAAGGTTAATGGCTTACAGCAGAGGTGGGCAAACCACAACATGCCACATGCCAGTTTTTATGCAGGGCATCTTGAAAGTGCTGCTCGACCCCAACATCACTTTTATCAATTATCATAAGCTAAACATGTTTCATATGCGCTGCCTCCAACGCATTCTTGGTATCACCTGGCATGACAAAGTTCCAAATAGCATAGTCCTGGAACGAGCTGGAATTTTTAGCACATATACACTGCTGAAACAGCGACATCTACGCTGGCTGGGCATGTCGTGAGAATGGCTGATGGTCGGATTCCAAAAGATCTCCTGTATGGAGAATTAGTGCAGGGAAAGCGCCCTAGAGGGAGACCACAGCTGTGATACAAGGATATCTGCAAGAGGGATCTGAGGGCCTTAGGAATGGACCTCAGCAGATGGGAAACCTGGACTTCTGAGCATCTAATCCAGCTTGGAGGCAGGTGGTGCAGCTTGGCCCTCCCAAGTCGAAGAGACACTTGCTCAACAGGCTGAGGCAAGGAGGCGGCCCCGAAACCGGCGAAATCAGGGAGCTGGACAGGGGACAGACTGTATCTGCCCTCAGTGTGGAAGGGATTGTCCCTCTCCCATTGGCCTTTTTAGCCATACCAGACGCTGTTCCAGGACCTCTATTCAGAGCACGTTGCCATAGTCTTTCAAGACTGAAGGATGCCACTAATACTTAATAGAGCCTCCAAGTTCAAGGGGGGTATGATGCCGAGTGCCAGAAGGTACAGAGTGAGGAACTCAGGAGTGCGGTGACCTACTTGGGACTTTCCAAAGACACCCAACTGATTGCTGAGGAGGCCACAAAGGGGGCCTGTGTGGGTGTTTAGTCCAGACCAGCAGGTCTTGTTCCAAAGCCAGTCCATCTAATGAGCATTCATTGCCCTTCTGCCCAGCCCAACCCCCTCTGCCTGCCCACTTCGTCTTCAAAGACAACCTTGCGGACGTGCGCTGGCTCAGCTGACTCTGGGTAGTGTTGAATGTGCTTTATGGCACCTTTGCGACATTCCGGGGCCAGCGCAAGGGACTTGCATGGGCCCAAGTGAAACTCAAGATGGTGGTTGCAGGGTCCTAACCTGTGCTGGGATCCTAACCTGTGCTGGAAATGGCAGGCCGGCTCACCTGCGCCACATCCTAACAACGTTAGGGTAAACGTTTTTACCCAGTGGGTAGTTAATCTGTGGAACTCTTTGCCACAGGAGGTGGTGACGGCATCTGGTCTGGATGCCTTTAAGAGGGGATTGGATGGATTTCTGGAGGAAAGGTCCATCGTGGGCTATAGGCAATGATGGATTGTGCAAACTCCTTACATTGGTGGTGGGCTGCTTCAGAGTGCCGGGTGCAAGGGAGTGGCAACAGGATGCAAGCATCTTGTTGTCTCATGCCTCCCTGGGGCACCTGGTGGGGCCGCTATGAGATACAGGAAGCTGGACTAGATGGGCCTTTGGCCTGATCCAGCGGGGATCTTCTTATGTTCTTATGTTCTAACGTTAGGAGGTGGCGGCAGCTCAGCGTGGGCCAAAGGAATTTTTTCCCCTTTGCCACAGGAGAAGCCCCAGCCAGCCCTACGGGGCTGCTCGACTCTGCACCCACAAAAGAGTAGACTCAAGTCCACGTAGACAGGAGCGGCCCAAATCGGGCCCACTCAGCCAGGGGACAGGGGGTTGGATACAGCCCAACAGCCGTGTCCCGTCTCCACCCCGTCTCAGCCCACGGCACTGCCCTGTTATTCCTCCCGCCTGCCTCTGCCACACCTTTGGCCCTGGGCAAGCCGAGCAAACCAGCACAGCTGACGGTGGCGGTGCCCGCGAGCTGGCACTGCTGCTTGCCCCAGCCCAGCGACTGAATCTGCAGCAGGGACGTGCCCTCTGGCCTGTTTGCGACAGCGCTGGTCTGATGCAAGAGCACTGCGCCGGCGCAATGCCAGGTTAGGATTGCGCCCTCAGAGAGTGTCGCAGCTTCCCTTGTTTTTTTGGACACGTTAAATTTTCCAAAAAGGCAGAAATAATTAAGACGCGGGTCCAGTGGTGGCATCTAAATGATTTAAGAACGGGAACTCACTTTTGATTGGCATGTGTCAGGACCCGCCCACCGGAAGTGACGTCATAAGCCGGAGGCTGGCGGAGCCCAGTTCTACCCATGGCTGGTTCCTATGGGTAGACTGGTTCCTATGGGTAGACCCCTTTGCCCCTCTAGGAATCCGGATTCGCTCCCTTTAACCCTCTGAGTGCCAGCTAACCAAGAAGAAAAGCTCTTTGCAGAGGAATAGGGAGGGGGGAGGAGGGGGAAGCACCGCGGAGTGAACTGGGCGGAGTCAGCCCTAATTTTAACAAATGGAACTGAGTTCCCCCGCGTTCCCCCTACATGACATCACTGCGCGGGTCCCTGGTGTGTCTGTAATGTTCAGTAAAATGGCTTCTCCCACTTTTTAAAAAGGGGGGGGTGTTGTGTATTGTATTGGCCCTTCATTTCTCAAGGGAAGATGACTTTTCTTATCTCACAGACCAATGGAGGCTAATTCTGTATTAATCAACGCCGAGATCCACTTTTTGTTTTAGAGTCTTTGGATGGGAAGAAGTGCTGCCCTTGCTGCAGACGAAGGGCTCTTCCCTGCAAGCGCTCGTGTCCTCCGCCAGGCCTAATGGAGAGGACCAGGACTTCCTTGCGGCGTCTCATTTCCATTCCGTCCTCATACAGCCACTGTTGTATCGCAGGACCTGCCGAGTGTAACTGCGGCAGCGGGACAAACAAAGGCACTATTCAGGGTGGAGGGCCAGTTTCCCTTCTGCACCACGCTCTGACCGCAGAGAGGTTGGCTGGTGCATGCGATCCGACGGACACTGGATTCACTGACGGAACAAAACACTCAAAGGCTCCTGATTCATTCTTCTGCTCTTGTAGGAAGAGGAGGACGGAGACTTCCTCTTTCAGTGCGAGCCTGAAACTGTAAAAATCAGCTGCAGCTTTGCTTTCGGCCAAGCTCATGTGCACAAAGCCGGGTTTTGCTTCTGGGAATCTCGCTGCCCTCACTCCTTCTTTTTTGCTCTGCATGGTAGCCCCCCCCCCTCCCCAAAGCCGCCAAAGTTGTAAGAAGATATTGTTCCTCATCTGCGGCCTCTGCAGTCCCATTGCAAGGGTCATTTCCTGACTTTTGTGTCGCTTAGAATGCCCATTCCCTTGTGACTTAACAAGCCAAGTGCATAACTGCAGTGCTTTCCCATAGCCATCCCATGGCTTATTAATGGGAACCAATGTTCATATTTTAAATTGTAAATTTAAAGGTGGGGAAAAACCTTTAAAGTGGTTTAAAGGTGGGGAAAAGATCGTGTAAGAACCTAGATTAAAACAGAGGGTTATTTTAAAATATGAAATACACAGAGGGCACAAGACTGAGGAATGTATACCCTTTAAATCCCACTCATTTCAAGGGAGTTGATTTCAGGCTTGCTTACGGCTGCAATCCTCTGCACATCACCCAAGTGTAACCACACTGAACAAAGTGAAACTAACGTCTGAGTAGACATGCCAAGATTCTACTGTACATCTCATCCATGTAAATAGATGGAATTCAAAAATGCTTACAAAGCTGGATTATACAAAAGTGTGTGGGGTTTTTTAGTATTTAAAAATGAGCATCTAAATCAAATCCTGGAGGCGTTCCTTGAGGAGGGGAAATGCTAAGTTTTGCAGGAGCCTGAGCTCCTGGGTAAAGTGGCCCCTCCCCTTGCCTTCACAGCCATTTGCAGCTTGGAGAGCACAGCCTCTTGGCGAGTGGGAGGGGCCAGTTACATGAGTTGTGGTGCTTGTAATACTTTCCGTGCAATACTTATAGCAATACTGTAGTTGCCGAAATTGGCTTAGAATAGTTTTTATTGTGGGGAATGCATTTAAAAAGGCAAACAACAACGAGAGAGTATGAGGATTATGTTTATTTACACCTGCGCAGGCGGACCAATTTTTTGGGAAAATTAGGGAGAAAGGCAAAAAAATATACATTACAAGCACTTTTATACCCCTCCTCCCCTTCTTTTTTAAGTTTTTGCTTGGTTGGAAATTAGGGGCTGGGGCATGAGATGCTCTGAGCTAATTGGGCTTTGAAAATGCCATGACAATTTCGATAAGGGAGGAGGCTTTGCTAGCTTGAACCGGCACCTTATTTATTGTGAGGCCTAGCAGCCCTGGATTAGAACAATGGAGGCAAAGAGAGAAAATAGTTACATACTTTGGCAGCTTGGCAGCTTAAGACAAGTGACTAAGCACAAGACTTAAGATGGCTGCACTTTGGTAAGTTGGCAACACTATATACCTTATACCAATATCTACAATACCGTAATACATATAATATAATATAATAATATAATATAATATAATACCTATAGTATAATATAGCAGTATTGCTATAATACCTTATAGCAATACTATTGCAGACATTGCAATTGGAAATTGAAACTGCCCCCAAATCGAATCCCTCAAGTATTCAGGGACTATTTGGGCATCGCAATCCTATACCCCCCTTAGCACCGGTGCTGCACTCTTGCGCCGGTCGAACACTTTCACAAACGTGCCGTAAAGCGCGTCCACGTCGGCGCTATGGTGCTCGGCTGGCACAAGTGGCAGCGCCAATGCTTGCATGCCACCGCAACCAGTGGCAGCTCCGGCCATGCGCCAGTTGAGTGCTGGGTCGCTTGGTTGGCGTAGGGCCTCCGCGAGGGCGTTCCAGGGGTGTAACTGGGCGGTGCAGTGGGCGGAGACAGGGCTTGTGACACGGTTGTGACACAGGACGCCCGTTCCCGTTCCAAAACAGCAGGCACAGATCCGAGCAGCCCCATAGGGACGACTGGGGCTTACTCGAGCGCAAGGGGAAAACCTCCCCTTGTCCTGCCGTTGCTGCTGCTGCTGCCTCCTAATGGGCCTTGGGATATGGCCTTTACTTGCTATGTCGGCCTTACTAGGCATAGTGTAGGATTGCTCTCTCAGTGATTTTCTTATTTAAAGCCATGTGTTAAAGACAGGGTTTAAGTAGCGTAGTTTAGCCTTGAACTACGGCCCACTCTGGCTTTGGGCCTGCTCCTTACTTAGGGCAAAATGTGGCCCAAGAGGGCTAGGATTTCACTTCAGAACACTTCAAATGTCTCACCCAATACAAAACACAATACAAGACACAAACCTTCTTTAAGGGCTATATAATTTTATCAGCAAGATTATCAGAAAGAATAAGCTTCAATTCAAGCTCAGAAAGTCATTCAGAATTTCTGATCTTATCCTATTGTGATTGGAGCCTGGAAATTGGGATGATAATCACCTACAATATGATGTAATTAAATAATGTGATATAATTATACAAGATATTGAGAGATCAAATTCTTGCTTCACTTGTCTCTGTTACACACAAACCAGCTTTTCTCAGACCGTATTGCTATTTCCGAATCCTGTTCTTGCTGAAACAATAATTTATCTTGATTTTTTTTCAGATAAGATTCTTATGTGACTGGGGGCGCAATCCTAACCTGGAGTTAGGCCAGTTTAGTTAGGCCAGCACAAGGGACACCATCAAGTATGTCTGGACCACTCTCGGAGTCAGAGAGGCCACCACACAGAAGTGCATTATCCTCCCTGACTCCGAGAGTGGTCCAACCACACTTTACCATGGCCCTTGTGCTGGCCAAACTTTGCTGGCCTAACTAAGCCGGCCTAACTCCAGGTTAGGATTGTGCTCTGGGGGTGCAATCCAAGCACCCATGTAGCACCGATACAACTGGGCAGTGGGTGGGCAGGCGGTGGGGGTGCCTGCCTGGGGTGGGGCAAGGCTGGAATGCAGCCATTGCAAGCCCCCATCATCCGCATCCAAGGCCCCATCAGGAGGCCTTGCGGCCGCGATTCAACCTACGCAGCTTCCTTGGTTCTGCGCCTGCTAAATAGCAGGCACAGATCTGAGGAACCCTATGGGACAGCTGGAGCCTCTGCTGGGGCAAGAGGATGAATGCGCCCTTGTCCCGGGGTAGCTCCTCAGCACACCTAAGATGCGCCAATCCAGCGCAATTTAGGATTGTGCTCTGGAAGATTCCTGCTTCCAAAGACTGATTTCTCTTGATTTCATTTTCTTTCAAGCAACGGCACTTACTTTCCAAAAAAAAAAAAAAATGTTTCATGTTACCTTCTGAATCTTTTTAAACGACTTGATGAATTTCCAGCACTTCGTTTGTTCTGCTGTTCTGGGTCGTTCCCAGTTAGCAGTGAGGAAGAGAAAACCAGAACGCGGGAGGGAAGGGAACTCAAAGACAGCCTGCTTTGTGTTCTTGCTGACTTCTGCTAGTTGAGAAATCAAGGCAGAGAAACCAAGGTTGAGAAACCAAACCATCTTTGCCACAATTTGACCAGTAGCATAGCTGTGGGGGGGTTGCAATAAGTACTGCAGGCGCCACAATGTACAGTGGAAGCGGCCCCACCCACTTGCCATCACAACCAGCGGTGTCATGCAGCCGGAATGCTGGGCGGGAGGAACGGGTGAGCGGCAGCCCGCCCGTTGCGTACTGCTCCGTTTCGCCGTCTTCCCTGCCCCTGCGGGGGCGGGGAAGACAGCGAAACAGACCGGAACGCAACGGGCGGGCTGCCGCTCACCCGTTCCTCCCACCCAGCATTCCGGCTGCATGACACCGCTGGTCAGAACCATTCTGGGCAGTGATCGCAACACTGCCCCCTCCCCCAGCTACGCTACTGACTTTGGCAAGCACAGATTTTAAATCAGCCTTTTACTCATTTTCACTGAGTTCCTTTTCTGGAACATGTCAGACAATTGCATGCCACTGACGCTGGGAGGTGGGTTATCGTGCAACCCCGATCTCAAGTAAAATGAACTTGCTTCCTCTTTAAAAGGTCCTTTGTTATAAGATGAGTGGACGATGGCTGAGCCAGAGCTCCATTCATAAAGTCCCTATTGAAGAAAAAAAAGTACAGCAGGATGTGGGTAACTGGGAGATGACATGCCCAATTGCTTTACTTTCGTACCCAGAGATATTTAATTTGGGTTTCAGCCTGTCTTGTGGAAGGCAACACCTCAGTTGAGAAAAGCAGGTGACAACAAGAGGGCAGAAAAACCTTGCCACAGGCCCATCTAGTCCAATATCCTGTCGCCCACAGTGACCCATCACAGTGACATAGCCATGGGGGGAGAGGGTGTGGTCCACTCCAGGTACCAATCATAAGAGGGTGCTAAGAGTCTGCCAGCATTGCATTCACCACCTGTTGCATGCAAAGGCCACCAGATCACCACCGGATCATGCAAAGGCCCATCTAGTCCAGCTTCCTGTACCTCACAGCAGCCCAGCAGATACCTCAGGGAGCAACACAAGACAACAGACTGCCTGCATTCTGTGGCCACTCCCTTGCACCTGGCATGCTGAGGTAAATTCTGAGGAAAACACACTGGCGGCTGGTCAAGATTCATTTCTCTTTGACAGCCACCAGAACGAGATGCTACGTATTCATAGGAACAACCCCACAGGATCAGGCCAAAGGCCCATCTACTGTAGTCAGGGGTGGACCTATACCCATTGCAAATGGCCACGGGTAGACCAGGGCCCCGGAGCCCAGATCTACTCATTGCAAGTTTCCAATGGGGAGATCTGGGCTCCGGGGCCCTGGTCTACCCATGCAATGTTGTGGGGGCCACTGGCACCACCCTAGATGGCCCCAAGATGGTGCCCAGGGCTCATGCCCCCCTTGCCTCCCCCTAGATCTGCCACTGACTGTAGTCCAGCTTCCTGTGTCTCATAGTGGCCCACCAGATTCCTCAGGGAGCACACAAAACAACCTGCTAATACTTATATCTCGCTGCCACTCCCATGTATCTGGCATTCAGAGGTAGCCTATTTCCCTTGCACACACACACACACCCCAAGGAAGACACTAGACTGAGGTTAGGGTTTAACTTTATTAAAAACAAGTAACTAGTTTTTGTTTTTGTTTTTTAATGAAGCTTACCAGGCCTCCCTCACCAGTCTGGGGTAGGCAAAAATCTGCCATCCATGGCCAATTTGGCTTTGCATTTCCTTTTTAAGTTAAAAAGACCAGAAGTACACTCTGATAGGAAATCAAGGTGCTTTCCAGCATCAGGGAGTTCTGTAAGTTCTACTCTCGGTTTTGTGGTGTGTGCCTACACCGACATTGTTGAAAAATGTGAAAGAGGCCAGCAGACACCCAAATGGGTCACGGTGAAAAGGACATGAGGAAGCATTTCTCATTATATTTATGCAATTATTCCAAAATGCAGACAAATCCAAAATCCAGACACCGTCCCGTCCCTTGCAGTCCGGATAGGGGATACTCAACCTGTACCAGGATAGCCAAAAACAACAACAACCCATAATCTCTCCATAGTGAAATCATGCACAGTTTGAAAATTGAAATATGCCGATGTTCCTCCCAGGAACATGCAGGGAATTGGGAGCAGGAGCGCCACCTCCTGGCCTTCAGTACAAAGTGTCGCTCCGGGGGGGGGGGGTGCAGTATGGCAGGTACCGCCACGTGGTGATGTGGCTGGCCCCTCCACTTGCCATCGGAGCTATTCTAGGCGCGATGGCCATGGAAGCTGGGGCTTAGCACGTCCAGTGGTGTCATTCAAATGATTTAGGAACAGGAACTCACTTTTGATTGGCACTTGTCGGGAACCCGGAACCAGCCACAGAGCCCGTTAGGATCCGGAACGCCCGTTCTGGTCCGTTCCCCCTGAATGACATCACTGAGCACGTCCCCATACTCCGAGTAGCTTCCACCATCCTCCTAACCAGCTCAGGATACAGCATGGGCCGCGCAGACCCACTGTGCTGGCACTGGTTAGAATTAATAATAATAAATAATAATACATGTATTTATATACTGCCTTTCTTAAGATCACTAGATTTCTCTAATGACTGTTACTCAAGGCGGTTTACATAGGCAGACTTTTATTCACAAACCCGAAGGTTTTTACAATTTACAGAAATGTTCTATCTTTCAAGAACAACACTCATACAGACCTTTCTTTCTGGATTTAGCCTTCTTTCTTAGCCACCCATCTGTCTTCTGCTGGCTGATAAGAGGCTTCCCTGCTCCCACCAGAGACACAGCTGACTTCAGCACACTCCTCCCACGAGGCAGCTGGAACTCAGCTTTTAATCAGCCACAGTTTGCAAGGTCTGCTGCTCACAGAGACTTCCGGTAGTCTCGAGCTCACGACCTTCGGAACTTCAGCTGTTTTCTTCGGGCAAACGGAGGCATTAACCCTCTCGGCTAAATCTTCTGCCCCATTAGGCTGTTAATCGGCGAGCCCAATCCTCTCCAACTTTCCAGAGCTGATGCAGCCATGCCAACAGGGGTGTGCACTGCATCCTATCACAGGGAAAGGGCTCATCCTGAAGGTAAAGGACTGTTTTTCCCTTAACTCAGGGCTACACTGTGGCTGCATCAGCGTTGGAAAGTTGGATCGGATTGGGCCCTGCATCTTAAAGGCAGGTAGCCATGTGTCAAGATGGCAGACACTTCCTCATTCGGAGAACTTCACATCTGCGAATGGAGTTGACATTATAAAAGGCAGTTCCATTCTGTTGATTACTTATCCCAATTAGGGAAGGGCTTGACTTAATTTCAGTCACATGTGCCCTGTAGCAATGTGGTTAGATGAAAAGGTCCGTCTGTGCTACTATTTTTCCAATCGTAGACTGGATTTCAAGAGAGATGGTTTACTTGTAGCCTATAATGATCAAATAAAAAAGAATAATAAAAATGCATATGACACGACTGCCCTTTGCTGTTCTTCTGCCTTCATCTTTGGAACATTTGTAAAGGGCCCCGTTAAGCGGAAATGGAAGACTACAGGAATCAATCACAGGGAGCAGCCCCATTAAAAAGGGGTATAATTTTAAAAGGCTTGAAATGATTGCAAGAACAGACAAAACAGATGTTGCAAGACCTAAAGCAATGCAATATGCAGACAAGATCGGCACATTCATGAAAGCACGGACTATAAAGAGGATATTGGATCTTCCATCTGCCTAAAAGGCGGGGGGAATATTTTAGCTTATATTGGTCGCATGAAATCCAGGCTCTGGCAGAAGTTGACTTGCATGGCATACCAATGATCACCTGCATTGTTCAAGTAGACTTATTCTGTCTACAGTCTGTAGAAATGTAACTTTAACAAAATGATGCCCCAGAAGTGATGTCACAACAGGAAGTGACATCACAGGTGTATTTTTATTTTCTTATTTATTTGGCCATAACCTTTTATAGAATGAAGTTTTTGCACTCCTATTTGTTTCATTGCATTCTGCAAACCCCTAGTACTGTACAAATTTGCTTTGGGTGCAGTCCTAACCTGGAGTTGGGCCGGCACAATTAGGCCAGCAAAGTTTGGTCAGCACAAGGAACACCATAGAGTATGTTTGGACCACTCTTGGAGTCAGAGAGGCCACCACACAGAAGTGCATCATCCTCCCTGACTCCGAGAGTGGTCCAACCACGCTTTACAGTGGCCCTTGTGCTGGCCAAACATTGCTGGCCTAATTGTGCCAGCCTAACTCCAGGTTAGGATTGCGCCCTTTGTTAATGCACAACCCCTTCTGGCCATCTTGCTTATCAAATGCATTTTAGCCGTGCTCATGCTTTTGCCTACAAACAAAACATTAGAAGGAGCATGAAGAACCATGTTTTCATGGCATCTAAGAAACTTTTAACACAGCACTACAAATGTCCTATTTTCCTTGCTTCTCTCTGATCAATGCCAAGTGCAGGCAAAGAGTACTTAAAGCCCTTCTCAATTGTTTATTCATTTGTAGGATGTTAATGTACTCTTTAAGCTCATTTCATGTATTTGATGTGGTCTAGTGGAGAGTTGAATAACTTTCTGCTCTTGCTCCAGGCTTTCTACAGATCTCAAAAGCAGGAAATAGATTACAGAAGTTAGATTTTTCATCCCCCATTCATGAGAAGGCTGCGGTTAGGGTCAGATGAACAACACTAGACCCCTTCCTCCTTTTCTCATACACTTATTTAAAAATACATCCTAAGCACCCTGCATAACTCTCTATAAAAGAAGTCATATAAATAGCATGTGTGCATTTATTTCATTGTGAGATGAAATGCTGCTATTCCAGGAAGTGCAAACTATTAGGCCACTTTCCCACGTTTCATTCTACAAAATAACACATGCTTCCAAAGGAATCTTGCACAGTGGTTCTCAAACATTTTCACCCCGGGGCCCACTGTTTAGAATGACAATCTGTCCAGGGCTCACAGGAAGTTATGTCATGGCTTGAAGTCTGTCATCGTGACGCCAGAGCCTGCTGCTATCCTGCTAATGCAGCAACATGTTCTTTCTCAAACATTTTCAAATAGCAAAGTGAATCAGAAAGTTAAAAAGCCTATTTACAACCTTGACACAAGAAAAACAAACACACAGCCCTCCCCATTTCCAGTATCCCATCTTCCCAAATTTTCAATATGGCTGTGAAACTGGCAGGGCAGATTAGACTATGTGCAGCGTCGGCATTCAGCCGGTACGCTGAGCGGGAGGAACGGGTGAGCGGCAGCTCGCCCGTAGCGTCCCGGTTCATTTCGCCGTCTTCCCCGCCCCCGGGCAGGGAAGACGGCGAAACGAACCAGGACGCTACAGGTGAGCTGCCGCTCACCCGTTCCTCCCGCTCAGCGTACCGGCTGAATGCCGACGCTGGCTATGTGCATCAAGGATTAAACAAGCTGCTACTTGGGGGGGGCACTCCTGCCCAATCACCATTCTAGCCACACCCCTTGGCATTTATAAATGCTTGATCCAATTTGCTTATAAAAGAGGGGGGAAGCAGAATTCAGCTGATTGTTGGTGCAACAGTGTCCCTTCAGGGGGAGGGGAACACTACATTTTGTAGGAGCCTGATCTCCTGTGTAAAGCGGCCTCTCTCCCTTGCCTTCAGAGCCATTTAGGGCTTGGAGAGCTAGCATGTTGCTCTCCAAGCTGCAAATGGTTCTGGAGCCGAGGAGGAGGGATTGCATTACACAGGAGATCAGGCTCCTGCAAAATTTAGCATTTTGCCCCCCCTATAGGAACGCCACTGTGTTGGTGCTCTCACAGTTGGCAGAGCCAAGCATTCATTTTGGAGATGCAGATTGAGCCTTTGCATACACAAAGCTTTACTCCATATGGACACGTTTGGAGAAAGGCCAGTGCTTAAAAGATATTTCAGATACTGGCCTCTGCCCAAAAATTTCCTTTTCTATACCTAAAATAAAACCTCTGCCGTTCTGCCATCGCACAGTCGTATTTTCTGTTTTCTTATTTTTTTTCCCTTCCCTGGCTGCTACATGAATGACCCACACAAACAAGAGAGGGGAGCTGATTGAATGTGGAAGCAAAACGCTAAAAATGTAAATTAAGCCCAAAGTGTCATGAAATATCAAAGTAAACAAACACAAAGAGAGAAAAGTCTTTTTTTCTTCTTCTCAGTCATAAGCCTCTTACTGAGCTCTCTCTCTATATGTTAACATTGTTCAGAGGTGTGATTTTTTTTTTCTTTATTTTTGGAGCTAGCTTCTGAGCCTGCATCCCTATCTAAAACAGCAGTCATCTGAACTAAGCGCTAAAATAAAACATTATGGCAAACAAACTGAATTTATAGGCTTCAAAACTGAGAACATTTAAAAAGATAAGGGTGTTCTCTTCCCACTTCATGCTCAAGCAACTTGTGCCGGCCTAAGAGCACATTAGGATTGTACTCGTAGTCATTGGCCAATTTGACTCGGGAGATTTTGTTAACAATTGCAAATGTGTTAATCCGGGTAGAACCCAAACAAGAGAGTAACTACGCCAGTGAGAGCACAATCCTAACTTGGAGTTAGGAAAGCACAGTTAGGCTAGCAAAATTTGGCTGGCACAAGGGCCATCGTAAAGTATGTTTGAACCACTCTCAGAGTCAGAGAGGCCAGCACACAGACATGCGCCATCCTCCCTGACTCCGAGAGTGGTCCAAATACGCTTTATGGTGGCCCTTTGTGCTAGCCAAACTTTGGTGGCCTAAGTGTGCCGGCCTAACTACAGGTTAGGATTGCACTCTGAATTACAGTACTTTAAAGATGTTCTCCTGTTTTCCAGCACATGGTGTGTGTGTGTGGGGGGGGGGGGGTTATAAGATTTTTTTTTAAAATGTTTTTATTTATTGAAAAACCACAATACATTATTTTATTTAAAATGTTTCTCCTTTCTGATTTCCCATTTTGGCCTTCCAGTTTCCAATTTGAAGTGTTTTGTTTTGTGTGCCATTTTCAAATTCAATTTTTTCACAGGATTGCATCATTCTGAGAACGGTGGTCAATGACAGCTAAAGTTTGCAATGCGATGTTGTGACATCACAACCCCTCTGGGCCCACTGCACGTCTCCCGGAGGGAAGGGGGGCGTCGAAGGGGTTAGGGCCGTTGGAAATGAGCACGGACAGAAGTGCAAGGGAAAGGTCTGGCAGCCAAAAGTGTTTATTAAGGGGAAAACAAACAGAGAACCCCTGGGGTTACCACAGCGCCGGGGCGTTGCAGTGAAAAATATTCTCCAAAAATAGGGAAAAGGGCTGCTGCTGCAGGCAAGGGGCCCCTGACTCAATCTAGCCTTTGATGGGAGTCCCTGGTTCCTTAGGGTGTGTGGCGAGGGGAGGGGGAGAGCTTCCCAGGATAATTCGATATGTTAGAATCATAGAATCATGGAAAGGACCCATCTAGTCCAACCCCCTGCCTGTAGCAGGAAATCCTCCTAGAGCATCTGCTTGAAGGTCTCCAGTGAGGGAGAATCAACCTCCCTCGACAATCTGCTCAATCCCTCGACAATCGAACCGCCTTTATCATCAAGGAATTCTTCCTGATGTCCAACCGGAATCTCCTCTCTTGCAGTTTGAACCAATTGGACCTAGTTCTACTGTCAAAGGCAGATGAGAACAGATTTGTCCCTTCTTCCTTATGACAGCCCTTCAGGTATTTGAAGAGTGCTCTCATATCCCCTCTCAGTCTTCTCTTCTCCAAGCTAAGCATACCCAGTTCCCTCAACCTTTCCTCACAGGACTTGTTTTCCAGCCCCCTGGTCATCTTCATTGCTCTTCTCTGAACCTGCTCAAAGATTATCACTGCCGTTCATCTGTGGATCACTCCTAGGGCAATCACATTGTCCATCAAGGGGCCAACCTGACTCCAAGGCGGGTCTCAGTTGGCATGTAAAGGTGGCAAGGAGGGTTGGACGAGAGGCTGATTCCCCTCCCCAGCCCCACAGCAGGGGCTTCTTCTTGGTGCAGAAAAGAGCAACCAAAATGATTACTAGGCTGGGGCACCTCCCCTACGAGGACAAGCAGCAGTGTTTGGGGCTTTTCAGTCTGGAAAACAGGCATTTGAGCGGGGATATGATTAAGATGTACAAAATTATGCATGGGAGGGATAGAGTAGATAGAGGGATGCTCTTTTTCCTCTCTCACAACACCAGAACCAGGGGACATCTACTTAAATTGAGTGTTGAAAAAATTAGAACAGATAAAAGAAAATACTTTTTTACTCAGCGGTGGTGATGGTGTTTGTCCTAGGTGCCTTTAAAAGGGGATTGGACAGATTTATGGAGGAAAACTCCATCGCATGCTACAGGCAGTGATGGGTATGTGCAACCTCCTGGTTTTAGATGTAGGCTACCTCAGGCCAGGTGCTAGGGAGAGATAGCAGGATTGTGCGCTCCCTGAGACATCTGTTGGGCCACTGTGAGATATAGGAAGCGGGACTAGATGGGCCTTGGCCTGATCCAGTGGGGCTGTTCCTGTGTTCCTATGAGTACATGTCTGAAGAAGAGCATCTGGTTCTGGTAGCTGTCAAAGAAATGCTGTGGAGAATCTTGACTGGCCACTAGTGTGTTTCCCTCAGAATTTACTGTATCTCAGAATGCAAGGGAGTGGCCACAGAATGCAGGCAGCCTGTTGTCTTGTGTGTTCCCTGAGGCATCTGGTGGGCCACTGTGAGGTACAAGAAGCAGGACTAGATGGGCCTTGGCCTGATCCAGTGGGGTGGTTCCTATGTTCCTATGAGTACATGTCTAAAGAGGAACATCTGGTTCTGGTGACTGTCAAAGAGAAATGCTGTGGAGAATCTTGACTGGCCACCAGTGTGTTTCCCTCAGAATTTACCTCAGAATGCCAGGTGCAAGGGAGTGGCCACAGAATGCAGGCAGCCTGTTGTCTCATGCCTCCCTGGGGCACCTGGTGGGCCACTGTGAGATACAGGAAGCTGGACTAGAAGGGCCTTGGCCTGATCCAGCTGGGCTCTTCTTATGTTCTTACGGTTGATTTGCCACAGCTGCATTGGTGCTGCAAGTCATGGCTGCAGCCACACCTCCTCCACCCTGTCATCCAGCAGGAAAGGAGGACCAATGTTAATCATCAGCAACTGACAAAGTGAGAGAATATTTGCTTTTACATGGAAATGTGGGTAAGTCAGGTTCTTCCATCACAAATGGTCGATGACCCCCAACCTGAATATTTTTAGTGTAACTATAAAAAGATGAGTAACTCTGGCATCACAAAAAGTGCAGCTGATTTGGAAGAAATGTATATGTTTAGGCTTCAATATGGTTTTATATGGGCTAAGGAATAGCAGAGTCAATATTCTGACAAGCTTACTCCCCCTCCCCCAATGGATTGATAACCCTATTGCATTCAGAAGGCAATGACTACATATGGAGAGAGTGAGAGAGCAGAATGTGAGTTTTGAGGAATATACAGGCATACCCCAGTATCTGCTGGGGTTCCGTTCTAGACCCTCTGTGGATACCTGAAACCGTGGATATTGGGGATGCCTTTTTAAAGACAGGGGAACATCAGTGGTTTTGCTGCATCAAGGAAAAAAAGGAGATTTGTTTAATGTTCCCCTATCCTTTTAATAGGGACGTAGTGGCGCAGCGAGTTAATCCACTGCTGCTGGGCTTTCCGACTGCAAGGTTGGGAGTTCAAGATGGCGCGACCGAGTGAGCTCCCGAAGCTTGTCCCAGCTTCTGCCAACCTAGCAATTTGAAAGCACCTAAATGCAAGTAGATAAATAGGGACCACTTCGGTGGGAAGGGAACAGCCAGTGGTGTCACTGCTGCAGCAGGCGTGCTTTCGCCATAACACATAGGGACGCAGCGAGCACGCTGCTGATCACCGTGGAAACCCGCCCAGCGACCGCGAAAACTCCACCCAGCGAACCGGTAGGCTGACACCACTGGGAACAGCGTTCCGTGTGCTATGGCGTAGAGTCATGCCGGCCACATGACCATGGAAGCTTGTCCTCGGACAAAAACGCCGGCTCTACAGGCTTTAAAACAGAGATGAGCACCGCCCCCTACAGTCGGTCACGACTAGACCATTCGGTCGTGGGGAAACCTTTACCTTTTTATCCTTTTAAGAGGCATCTCGGGGCGCCATTGTAACCTGGAGTTAGGCTGGCACAGTTAGGCCTACCAAGTTTGGCCGGCACAAGGGACACAGTAAAGCACGTTTGGACAATTGTCAGATTGAGGGAGGATGGGGGACAGTCTGTGTGCTGGCTTCTCTGACTCCGAGAGTGGTCCAAACGCACATTACGGTGTCCCTTGTGCCAGTCAAACTTTGCTGGCCTAACTGGGCCGGCCTAATTCCAGGTTAGGATTGCTCCCTTAGTATCAGTGGATAATTGAAACTGTATCTACTGAATCAGTGGATACTGGGGCACACCTGTACTTCTAATATAAATATAAAAAGGTAAAGGTTTCCCCACGACCGAATGGTCTAGTAGTGACCTACTGTAAGTGGCGGTGCTCATCTCCGTTTCTAAGCCTATAGAGTTGGCGTTTGTCCGAGCACAAGCTTCCGTAGTCATGTGGCCAGCATGACTATACGCCAATTTCCACCTTCCACCAAAGTGGTACCTATTTACCTACTTGCATTTTTACATGCTTTTGAAGTGCTAGGTTGGCAGGAGCTGGGACAAGCAACAGGAGCTCACTCCGTCATGTGGTCTCAAACTGCCAAACTTCCGGTCAACAAGCTCAGCTCAGCGGTTTAACCCATAGTGCCAGGACACAAATGACAGGGACATGAAAAGAACAGATGCAGCTGTCCAATGCCAGGACACATTTGACTGGGACACAGTAGTCCAGGATGCAATTCTGTTGTTGCAATTCAAAGTTCCAGGATGCAATTCTGTAGTTCTGTACTTGCATGGCATAAAAAGTGTGTCCTTCAACTGTGCTTCCACTGCTCAAAGGAACTGTGCAAATTTCAATGCATGCTGGGGTTCAAGCTGAAATTGAGAAAAAATAAAAAATATGTTTAAGGAAGTTTGATGCAGTTTAAGGAAGTTTGATGCAATTAGGTTATTTCATTCTTTTCTAATTTTATACAGCTATTACCAATAAATAAATATAATTACTTGTGCAAATGAGACATTACAATAAATAAGAAAGCAGTCTTTAATACTCTGCAGCATTTAACTCCTTATCATTATCATTAGCAAATGTAATATTAAACCCATAACAAATGCCCTGACTTCATGGTTCCTGTTAACCTACTTCCAGTTATTCCACTTCCAGTTGCTCAAATCAATACATGCATAGTGTTCTATATTTAGTGATTTATCCATCAGTTCTGTTCTCTAGCTGGGCTGGCAGTGCACGACTTTCACAGACCTGAAGGAGTTGGACTGAGCTGTTTTCACACATAAAACATCCAAAAAGTCTAAAAGTCCAGACATCAAATGACCCCTCTTGACAGTGCAACGTGAGGCAGATCTCAGACAGTTTCTATGATTTTTTTTCTTTCCCCCAGGGCATAAAGGGCCTTTGGGGAGATGTCTTAGAAAGGCATATGAAATGTGCAGGTCTGTGATTCCCCATTCTTTGGGCACTGAACCTACCCAACTCTCTGTGCCTACACTCATTCCTCTGACAGCCCAATACAAAACTGCCTGGCTGCCCCAGGCACATCAGTAGCCATGCGGCCACTGGAATCTCCTTGGAAGAAGGTGACGTTTGTCCCCTTTAAGAACATAAGAAGAGCCCCACTGTATCAGGCCAAATGCCCATCTAGGCCAGCCTCCTGCGTCTCGCAGCGGCCCACCAGATGCCTCAGTGCATCTTGTTGCCACTCCCCTGCATCTGGCACTCCGAGGTAGCCTACCTCTAAAGTAAGGAGGTTGCACTAACCATCAAGGCCTGTAGCCTGCGATGGACGTTTCCTCCAGAAATCTGTCCAGTCCCCTTTTAAAAGTATCTAGGCCAGATACCATCACCACCTCCTGTGGCAAGGAGTTCCATAGCTTAATGACCCACTGGGTAAAAAAATATTTCCTTTTATCTGCTTTAACTCTCCCAACACTCAATTTCAGCGGATGCCCCCTGGTTCTGGTATTGTGAGGGAGGGAAAAGAACCTTCCTCTAGCGACTCTATCCATCCCGTGCATAATTGTGTGTGTCTCAATCAAGTCCCCCCTCAGGCGCCTTTTTTCTAGGCTAAAGAGGCCCAAACGCTATCCCTTTTCCCCGGGGAAAGCCCTGCTGCGTGCAAAGTGGCTCCTCGGCTCACTGCCAACTATTTTGCCATCGGTGATTTGAGCAGCCCTGTGTCAGGCTGCCTGGGCCTCCACCAGGGTAAGATCCAGTGGTGGAAGCACCACCAGGTCCCACTCCCACCCCGCCCTGCCCAGCACCCAGGAACTCCGTCCCACCCCACCCCGAATCCCCACAATGCAGCAAGGGGTAACCTTACCTCTCCCCGATGTTGCGTCACTGCCACCTGGGCGGTAAGGCAGGGGCTGTCTTAAGGCACATTTACGACACTAGCGCGCGCAGTATGCTCGTACTGCTTGCGCTGGGGGGCTCTGGATTGAGTCCTCAGATCGGTAATGCACAGTCCATATACGTCCATTAAATCTGATGGATAAAGTTCTTTCCTAGATTGGTGATGACTGAGAAAGAGGTGTCTGTTTTGGTCAAGGGGCCAAATCTATGCAACATTTTCAGTACTGATGCAGCTGTGCAATGCATCCTGCATGGGGGGGGGGGAGGCAGTTATAGTGGCCTCCTCAAGAGTTACCTTGCCTCAGAAATGTATTGCTGCTGCGTTGGCACTGGGAAGTCGGATAGGATTGGGCCCTAAATAACATCAGGTGCAATCTGAAGCTGAGTTAGGCCGGCATAAGCTAAGCCAGCAAAGTTTGGCCAGCACAAGGGCCAAACTCTTGGTGTCAGAGAGGCCAGCGCACAGACGTGCACCATCCTCCCTGACTCCGAGAATAGTCCAAACACGCTTTATGGTGGCCCTTGCGCTTTGCTGGCTTAGTTCACGCCGGCCTAATTCCAGTTTAGGATTGCGCTCATCATCAAACACATTGTGTGCTTTACTAATCAGGCCAAGTGCAATTATTTAATGCTATTTGTAAATTTTGACTAGCAATGGAAAGGAGGCTTTTTGAAGCAAATCTTTCAAGGCTATATCTTAATTGCTGAAGGCAGATGAAATCAGGAAAAGAATCGGACGCCTCCACAAGAGAAATTTTGCTCAGTTGTTGCTACTGCATGAATTCTAGAGAGGTGCGTGCATTTCAGAACAAGTGAAATGAATGGTATTTGAAACTAATATTTTCAATGAATTGCTTTGTAACATGGCAGCCTTTCTCTCTCTTTTTTTTTAAACAACTTTTTTTACACATTAAAGCAGGGGTCTCCAAACATTTTAGCCAGGGGGTTGCATCACGGGGTTGAGGACCGGAAGAATAAATAAATTTAAATCAAAAATTTACATAAATTCATTAGAAACGGAACTTAGATGAATGAATGAATGAATGAATGAATGAATGAATGAATGAATGAATG